>JAQGAW010000637.1:0-26163 GCA_034698025.1 Phthiracarus crinitus
TATTTCAGTCTAATAATACTATAAGAAATCATTAGAAAAGTTTTACAACAATGGAGCAGATATAATACATAACCACCCATAAATTAGAATTTAAATAAATTTTAAAACATTTTTGGTTGCTATGGTCTCGTGGAATCGTTAATCTTAATCTTAATTTTAATAATATAACAATTAATATGAAATAAAATATTTATATTCGAAATAAATTTTATGATTGTAATAATGAATATAACGCCACACAACGCCAAAATCGATCAATCATTCGATATTATAATTTAGGAGTGAGATTAGAATACCGACTCTGAAAACACACATTGTTGTAATAACATAATAAGTTAAATATATTTAATGCATTAATTTATTCTATAAATATAAGTTAAAGTTATAACGTTTACAACAATATTTGTTCTCAGAATCGGTTTTCCAATCGCATTCTCAATTAGAAACTGTTTCCAATAATCAAAATAAATTTCACGTGTATTTACATTCACATTCACGCGCAAACTATTATAACAATTGAATAAACTTGTTAAGAATATAGACTTTTTAAATAATATTAACCAATTAAATTATTAAGTCTTGAAACATCAGCAAACAGTTAAATATCCCCATTAAAAATTTTAAATTAGATTGAAATTCAATCAAATGGTACACATAAATAGTTAATTCTGTGAGTATTGATAATTTTTAATTGTTGATTAAATTCGTATACTTTGATGAATTAATGCCGAACATAAAGCTATCACATAAAAATTAATTAAAAATGGGTAATGGAATCGCATCGTTGTTATACGTAAAAGGTGGTGAAAAACCCGAATTATCATTAATTACAGCAAAAAAAATAATCGAAAGAACGGGATTTTCTTATGGACAGATCGAACAGTTTTGGACACGATTTCTGGCTTTAGATTCACGAAACGTTCTTAAATTAAATAAAGATGATTTAAACAACTTTTCGGATCTGAAGGATAATCCACTGAAAGAAAGAATAATCGAAGTGATGATGCAATACTCTAAAGGGCGAGACATTGATTTTTCGACATTTGTTAAAATCATCTCAATCTTTCGCACAGTTTCTGACAGTTCGACGGAAGCGAAGAAAGAGAAGCGTCGTATGGATAAGTTGAAATTCGCGTTCAAAATCTACGACATCGACAATGATTCGAAGATTAATCAATCGGATCTGCAAGAGATATTGAAGATAATCATGGGAAACAAGATCACCACAGAGAAGATCATACAAATCGCTGAGAAAGTGATTACAGAATTCAATTGCGAGGAAAAACAAATCGATTATAAACAGTATTGCGCTTTTTTCAAGAACGATGACATTAATCTCAAAATGAGTATTCCCTTTCTTAAAAGACAAAAATAATATCATTTTCTATTGTTTTCTTATGACATTCACTAATGCTATAAATAATTTAGCTTTTAAAATTTTTTTGTCATAAAACTCCAAATATTTAACATTTAACGCTTTTAAATAAAATTATTTACTTTTATTGCTTCATTTGTTTGTCAGATATAGTTATAAATGATGAATACGGTAAGTAAAATCTTATAATAATTTCCAGTTGATTTTTTTGCAATGGGTTTGAATTGTCAAAGTATTGTATTGTGTTTAAAAGTTGATATACAGTAATATAGAATTGTAAAGATAGAATCGAAGAGTCTATATTAGATTGTTATATAAGAAAATTGTTATTAATGTTTATACATTGTGATTAAAATTAATGATTGCACAAAAGTTAAAGAAATGTCTTAACTCACATCAGGATTTCATTCTTTCCCGATTTTCTCCTGTAAAACTCAATAATTGTTCCATCCCTTTATATAAATGGTGATCTCTTTAGACTTTTATGATATCTTAAAGCAAATGTTTAATCCTTAGCAACAAAAAATTGCGACTTAATTCTTAACAATCAGTTTATTAATCTCGAAGTAACACAAACCTTAGAACTTTGAAATTTTAATCACTTTAAACTTCGTCTATTGATTCAGTACTCGATGTGGATTTTACTTTTGACAAAATTTAATTTATAATTTGATTTTTAATACTCAATTTATCATTAAGTTTTAATAACTGAAAAGAGCTTTAACAAAATTATAACTTAGTCGTTCGTGTCGTAATTATATAAAATGTTGATCATATTTTAAAAATAATTTTCAATTACATGATATTGAGAATAAAACTCCAGTTACAAACTCACATTTAAAATTTTAATGACAGAAAATTAAATATCAATCTTTTTTCAATTACAATTAAATAATAGGAGATATTTATATGCATAGTTAAACAAGAAAATATTGAGTGCAATTATAAATAAAATCATAATATAGCGCACATAGTGTCGTGTTCAACATAATTTAAGATTTTAAGATTATAGTAATCATAATGTTTTAATCTTCAACTTCCACTTCTTCGGACTCTATTTTTCCATCAGACTTCTTACCCAAAGCCCATTCAGGACGTGCCTGTTTTCATTTTAAATCACATTAAATTATTACATTAAGATAAATTGGTAATAAACACTTCATATGCTAGATATGCATAGTGTATGAACGTTTGGCAAAGTAACAGAGATTTATAAATAATTAGAAAATTAAACAATTTATCAGCAAATTTATGACTTTAATATCGATTAGAAAGTGAGCTCTTTATGTACGCGTCTTTCTTTTTTTGATACATGCATCCCAATTAAACACACACTCTCTCTCTCTCTTTACCAAACGTCTATATAAGTTAAGATCATAAGCTGAAGGCAATCAATTTTAAAGAATTTCGTTATTATTAATTATACATTTTAAACTTAAAAATTAATTCAATGAAATTATGTATGAAAAACTATTATTTCACTAACTATAAAAGATTCTATAATTTTATATACAGTTTTTTTTAAATAAAAACTTACCTAAAATATTTAATAAATTCTAATATTTTTGCCTAAAAATTTGTCTGCAAATAATTCATTGCCTTCTCTTAAAATATTTATATTCTATAAATGTTAGCCTATAAAGGTATAAAAATTAGAACTATGAAATATTATTAATATTAGCCTAATATGCTTTTAGTTCTAAAATATTAAATTAGAAATATTTGGGAAACGAAAAGCAATTAATACAATAAATGGACAAATTCAATATAATTATGGTGATTTTAAATGGGTATACTGTAAACACCTAATTTCATTTCAAGCTCACAAAAACGTTTTTAGAAATTTGTTTAAATTATGGTTAAACATAAATTCGCAATTAGTTTGAATTTTAAAAATGGCACACAAACTTTATATTAAAAGTTAAGTAAATAAATACATATAAATTTGAAAACACACCTCTTTTCTCTTCCTTTCAAGTTCCTTTAAACACATAAGAAAATCCATAGCACTCTCATAAGTTTTACATTTTAATTTCAATCAATAATAGAAACAAAAATAAAACGTTACGCTTAATATATATTTTCATTTTATCTGTTATTTTGACTTTCAGATTACGAAAGCAATAATCAAAAAATATTTATCCTTAAAATAGCGGTTCACAATTTTAGACAATTATTGTGAATCATAGTACAAAAATTAACTTCCTGTTTCTCTTAAACTTTAAAATTATATTTTTAAAAAACACTAAATATCTTTGGGTTGAAATAATATTTTGCTGTTATATCGAATTATCCTTAAAACACTTAAAATCCTTATAATGCCATTCAAACAAGTATTCTGTAGAGTAAAGTTAATTCTCTAGAGTAGAGTATTGTTCCAGAAAATTAATAAATTGTATTTTATTTTTAAAAAATCTATTATCTATTATTATACAAAAAAATTAATGAGTGGTTTTTTTAGTATCAAAATTATATTTCAAACCAAAACAAAGTAGATTTTAGCAAAATATGGTATTATAGTTTAAGAGTATGTTGAAAATAAGCTTATAACGAACAACCAAATTCGGGCAAAATATCTACCAAATTCAGGATGGATTCGGGTATCAAAAAGAGCATTTTCTTGCGAATTCGGGCTATACATAATTGTATATTTTTAAAAATATATTTAGCAAATTTAAACATTTTTCAAAAATTTTTAAAATTTATTTTTATAAAACTTTGATTTTTGATGCTTTAAACAATCTCCTTTAAAAATTCACAAAACTTAATAATATATTTTTAAATTTTGACAAAAAAAACATGGAATTTACTATATAAATTTTTCAATTTTGGCTTTATCTCTTAAATTTTAACAAAATTAATGACATTTTTGAAAAAAGTTAAATAATTCGGGGTAATTCAGGGAAAAATAAAAATTTGGTGAATCGGGCAAAATGACTAAATACGGTGGATTCGAGCAAAATAAATAAGGTTTAAATTACTCAATAATTCATATAAACAGCTTTTATAGATTTCCCCGAAAGATAATAAAAACAATCGTGATTCGGGGGAATCGAATTTGTTTGTCCTTAGATATTACCAATCATTATTTAACTTCAATATACAGTATAGTAAAGTGACTTATTAGCGATCGTAACACAGTAAAAGTTAGAGCACTTGTATTTGAGTTTTTAATGTTTATTTAATGTTAACAGTTTTAATTTTCTATTAGCATTCATTGAATGTATATAATAAAATATAAAAACAAAAAACAAAAATTTTAGAATACAATAATGTTATTTAGCGAAAAATGACTGCACTATGCGTGATCGCTAATAAGTTACATCGTTAATAATCAGTCACTTTACTATAATATTGGGATATTAAAAAATATGTTGTTTAGAATCAAAACGACTAAAAATGCTTTCGTAGTCTGAAACAACAAAAAAAAGATTTCAACAAAAAAATACGTGTCACAAAACAAAACATAAAAAATAATATTTTACGATATTAACAAAAATTTCATGCTTTCGTCTCCAAAACAAAAATTTCGCAAAAACTGTTTGTTTTTTTTGAATAATCAAATTCACAAAAATCATTTGGCGAAAGAAAAAGTTTGAAAGACGTACCTCTTTTTCGTCCTCATTTAGTTTGAATTTAGTGGATTGAACTCGTTTCAAGTTATTGCGGAAATCTTTTTCTGCCTTTTCAGCGACTTTTGCCATTTTTTCCAACCTATACATACAATCGCGTCAAATCACATATTTATGCATCAGTTTTTTGCATTTATTTCATTATAGCAAAAATTCAAAATAAGTATATAAAATAATATATTTCGTACTTTCCATCGTATTTGGATACTTTTTTCAAAATTGGTTTAACACTGCAAATAGAAATTTTCGAAAAAAATTATTCAAAGTGTAAAATAAAAAAACACATGAAAAAAATCTTGACTAACAATTTGCCTTTCAAGTCATTCACTTGGATTGACAACTCGTTAATCTATAAATAAACAATAATTCGGTATTTATTGTCAATTATACTTAAAGAAATTGTTAAGTGAAATATATAAATCACTATATAAAAAACAGAAAAGAAACACAAGAATACCACAAAATCTTTTTGTCTGACATCGTATTCTAAGTCGTATTTTGCATCTTCCAGTCTAGCTATTCTTGCGTGATATTCCTTTAGAACCGATTGCAATGTAGCTATGATTTCACATTTTAAATCAATATTTAATATGATTAACTATATTTACTATAAAATTAGGGCAAATTAAATGTTAACCTTCATTCACTCCATCGATGATCTTTGGCTTTCCAGACCTTTCGAGAACAATTCTTCTTCGTTCCTCCGCTTTCTTTTCCTGTACGCGTTTCAATTCTTCAGCAGCTTTTTTCCTCAACAATTGCTATATGTATAAAAAGTTAAAAATGATTTTGTATTAGTTTACGTTATGCCTTATACAGCAATTAAAGCTCAGTTAATGCAGTATTAGCTAATTATTATTATTAACACTAATGCGTAAATAACAAGAGGGAGAAATCTAAAGACGATGCCAGCGCTAAAAATATCCTCGACTCACAGAAAAATATTTCTTACCCTTAGTTTCTTTTTGCGGTCTGGTGTCATAAAACCTTTCTTTCCCTTCTTGGCTCGCGCCGCTTCCTCGAGACGCTTTCGCACCTCAGCCTTCTTTCGCTCTTTATCCTCTGCCTTACGTTTCTCTTCTTCGGATAATGCCATTGTTATTAACAACTAAAAACTAGTAGATAATGGAGGTTGAGTTTGGGGTTGAAAGCAAATAATGTTTGGCACAGCAAAATAATAAATGTTTTGAATTGTTAAAACGATAAATTCGAAATAATAATCAACTTTAATATAAAAACCAATATAAAATAACTAAACTAATTATTATTACCAGAATAAATCAAAGAGAGAATCACAAGATAAGAATCCTGTATTGTAGTAGTGTTTAGGTATTTGGTCCTTCACTGCTATATTCACTTAACAAATTCTCTCTCACTCTCACTCTCTCTCCAAAAAACAGATACGAAAACGAATAGAGAAAGAGTACAAACTCTTCTACGAAGAAGAGATTTGTTGCACAGAGCAAAGCGAACGCGTAATACAAAATCTCTGTTTTTGCTAATTTTAATGCGTGTGGCGATGAGATGTGTGGCAGTTATTTTTAGAATTGCTTTTACTTCTGCTCGCAAAAAACTTGGACCAAATTCGCTTTTCCTGAGCTCATTGCGTAATTATTATATGTCTATCTTTATACTTGCTATTTATTAGTGAAAGAATTGCATTAAAAAATTTTAATTCGTTTTTCAGTTCACAGTTAGAACGCAACAAATTTTTATTTTACCCGTTTCTGTTTTATTAATTAATATTATAATAAATTTAATTTTTATTGGAGGAAATATGGAAGTAATTTGGAGTATGAAAAGTGCGGTTATGATTCGATTCTGTCGCGCACAGCCTTATTTGGCTGCCATTGAATGAAATCTGAGAAACATGTTTATATATTATAGGAGCAGAAAAACTTTCGCTTTAAGTGATACTTGTGTTCGCAGAATAGCTGCTGCTCTGCGGAATAACACTTTAATCAACATCATATATTTTGTATTTAACAGCACTTTTTTCGGTATTTTTCTTTCTTACAAAATTTTCTCTATATATAGAATGCTTAACAGCGAGACAGCAATTTTAATCATAATAGAGTTGTTATATTTGATTATTATTTGGTAATAATACAGTGCGACGAATCGTTTGGATTCTTTGGCTTAAGAAACTAAAAAAATAATTCTTTGAAGTTCTATCCTAAACATTATATATTATTAACGAATTGGGAACTATTTTTTATCGAACCAAAAAAAATAGTTTCGATAGAATTTTTTTCTAGGTTTTCAACAAAAACTATAATTTTTTATTAATTAAAAATTGGTTTTTTTCAATAAAAATAATAATAATAATCAATAATTAAATAATAATAATAATAATAATTAACAACAGCTAAGAGATGTTACATAACAAAGATACCAGAGTTGAGTCTGGTTTTAATTACATTACTAGTCATAGTCACAGATCTCACTACTCTATTGATTGGCTTTCGGATTCGTTGCGGTTGGAAATGAAACGTATAAAACGGTCGATTGTCTGACACTCTATCGTCGAGTATGTCCTCGTTTCTAAGCGGTGGTCTTCTTAGTTCAGATAAATCAGGTTTTGGCAGTTCAGTGGTGGATGTCGTGATTTGTCGAATGGTTATGTTCGGTCCCTGTTGTGATCTAAATTGATATCTCGATGGCATTCTTTGTCTGAAAAATGTGGGATTAACCGTCACTTGAGTCAAGTTTTCGGGTGCTTTTGGTTCAGCATTTGTCGAAATTTGGTTTTCAAACACTGGTGGAACAGTTGTACTCGCTTTTACAAGTGATAGAGACTTGAATCGGAATATTGGTGGTCGTCTTGTAGCTAAAAATCTCTTTCTATCTTCAACGATATGCAAATTCGGGAATTCGTCGGGATGTGAAGACGACGGCGCGCGAGCTCTTCGAAGTGCCGGTTGTGTCGATGATCTCTCGGTTGTGGATGTGGTCGAAGTCTTTGCCTTATTTACTGAAGATTTTTTTGCGGACGCTCTTCGCGTTGATTTCTTTGTTGTTGTAGTGACGCGTCTTGTGGTGGTTGTCGTCGGTTTTGTTGTGGTCGATGTAGTCGTGGATGGAGTGGTAGTCGTAGTTGTAGTGGTTGTTGTGGTCGTAGTAGAAGGTGTAGTAGAAGTTGTTGTGGTCGTCTTTTTCGATTTTAGTTTTGGTGGAGCAGTAGTGGTAGTGCTTCTCGATTGCGGCGCTTTCTTCGATGTTAATATATTGACACTTTTGCTCTTACTCTTTAGGTTCATTAATTCCTTTGGCGGTCGCAGTGTAGTGGTTGACCAATGAATTTGTTCGATGAGATTGGTTCTCGTTTCGCTCTTAACAATAGCTGCTGAAGCCTTTGCCGGAATCGGAATTATTTTAGTCGACGACGAAGTTTTAGACTTGGATTTTTTAGTTGTCTTCGGTGTCGGTGTGGTTACTGTTTTAGACCTCGTTTTTATATTTACAGTCGAAGATTGTTTTAGTTTAGCCGATGACTCGTTGTCTTCATCTCCATCTTCATTACTTTCTTCATCTGCCTCTTCCTCTTCATCCTCAGCGTCGTCACCAGCGCTCTCAGCAGTGGAAGCCTCAGTGGCGGCTGTGGTTGTGGTTGTGCTCGTGGTTGAGCTCGTAGTGGTTGCTGGAGATTCGCTTTCTTCACTTTCTTCGTCGTCGCTTTCATTTTCCGCTTCGTTATCGCTTTCCGTTTCAGTCTCGCTCTCAGACTCTTCACCAGAATCGGCGGGACTCTCCCCTCCATTACTAGTTTCACCCTCACTATCAGCCTCAGCAGCAGTTGTGGCAGTTTCTCCGTCCTCTTCAGCGTCATCTTCTTCAGCTTCAGCTGCAGTTGTAGTTGAAGCGGTTGTGGTAGATGTAGATGCAGTGGTAGCTTCTTCTTCACTTCCTTCATCTTCCGCTTCTTCATCGTCACCATCTCCTTCTGGAGGTGATTCCGTTGTAGTGGTTGTAGTAGTAGTAGAAGAAGTTTCTTCCGCTTCTCCATCAGCTGTTTCGCCATCACTTTCTTCGCTCTCTTCCTCGTCTTCGGTTTCTATAGAGGTTTGTGGAGTGATTGGAGATCCAGCAGTTGGAGCGGCAGGAGTCGTTGAAAGCCCAGCTCCAGCAGCTGCCTCTCCATCCTCGATATCTCTAGTCCACGGACCAATAACTACGGGATCAGGCATTTCGGCGCTGCATCGAGTGGAGCATTGAGTTCGACAAAGTTCAATATTGCATGTTAGCTGCAGATCAGCTCTGTCTGGAAATTTGAATGCCTGCAAACATTGAGTTTATTAAACTATTGTAAATTAGTTTAAATTTAATTATTTAATATATCTTCAAATCTCATTAAAAAACTTAAATAATAAATAATTCTTATTTAATAATCCGAAGTAACTGTAAAAAATGGGTTTGGATTTTATGTAATACAGTTGCATAATATGTCGAGTATATCTGATAACTTTCTGGCAATAATTTCGTAATAATTATCATCGCATCATTTACTCTAAATGCTATCTAAGCTTATCCTTATCTTTGAAAATAATTACTTTTGTATTCTTGCCATAACAGTACGAGTAAAGGAAATTTAGAAAAAAATTGTGAAAAATAACTTTTGAAATATATTAAAGAACATTTTACTATTAAATAGTATAATAAATGATTGATTTAATAAAATTAAAAGTAAAATTAAAAGTATAGATTATTAATCTTATCAGATAAATGTCTGATAATAAGTTTTACATCGTATTAAAAGGTTATTAATTTTTGTTACCATTAATTATTCAAAGGAATTTGTTTTTCTATCAGTTTAAAGAAAAAAATATTTATATTGGCCTCTCTCTGTGTTTAATTTGTCTGAAGTGTCATTTATTTAGATAAGACTGTGAGTTTTATAGTAAAAAAATTTCGATTTATTTCTCTCAAAAACATTTCTTAAAGCGATATAAAGTGAAAGCACGCAAAGAAAACAGACTAAAACCATATTATCTTATTTTGATGTCAGGGACAGGGAGTGACAAAA
Source organism: Phthiracarus crinitus (assembly GCA_034698025.1). NCBI lineage: Eukaryota > Metazoa > Arthropoda > Arachnida > Sarcoptiformes > Phthiracaridae > Phthiracarus > Phthiracarus crinitus. Next base: position 10,031 of record JAQGAW010000637.1, read on the forward strand.
TGTAATACAACACGTAAAAAAAGTTTAATAACAAAAGAAGATTGCTATATATAAGTGTCGGTCGGTTTCTCCCCTATTATGTTCTGGATTTTCATGGGTCTGGCAATCAATCTAAACGCTTGCTGTATACGCAACAAGTTTGGAAAATAAATCATTTATGTCTCTTAAAGCGATTTCACACACTTTTTATCATATTATTTAAATTTTAAGTTTTTTGACTCGTATATATTATTAAATTAGTTTTTTTAGTTAAAAAACTAATAAAAATAATGATAACAAAAGCAGAACTATATAAATAGATTATTCCACTATCAATCAACGCTCTTTCGATCAGACCTTGGAATAATAAATTGAAAATTGGGTTTAAATATAGAAGTGCTTAAAGCTTACGGTGACAGTGGAGAAAGCAATGACTGTGGCACCAGTAGGACCTGTATCGAGCGTCCTCTTCCATACTTCTATCAATTTCGGTTTAGTAGGGCAACCATCAAAGTCAGTAAGTTGTAACAAAGCTGGTCCGTTATTCTCTGCAACTTCAGGGTCATCATAGGCTGTTGAGAGGAGAAAAAAGTAAAACATTTTATAATCACATACATAATTATAGGAAAAAATTTAATGTTGATCTCATAGAAAAGAAAATTGCTTAAAGCAATGCACTGATCAAATTATCGTTTTTTGTGTCACTTTTTCATATTCAAATCATAACTTAATCACTTGAGGAGAGAGAGAGAGAGAGAGAGAGAGAGAGAGAGAGAGAGAGAGAGAGAGAGAGACTTGCCATAACAATCTTTAACGCGCACATCAGTCCTTTTTCTGGGGTCGCGTATAAAAATAGCGAGAGTCAACGGACTGCCAACTTTAACGGGACCGTCAATTGCATTATTTTGAGGAAACCTTCCTCTAGTAATTTCCATCCAACAATCAACCCTAGTCTGCTCTCCAGTCTCATCTTGAATTGGTATCTAATTATTACACCAATTAATTTAATTTATATAAAGTATTAAATTAGTATTTATAAGTATTGACTGTTCCCGACAAATAAATTGTATAATATGGGCATAAGTAATCGATTCATGACAAAATACAAACATATAAACAATGAAAAACAAAAGTTTAATCACTTAACAAAAACAGACATACAAAAAAAAACAAAAATATTTAATAAAAAAATTATAAATTTTAATTTAACATAAATAAATATATGGCACATAATTATGAGAGTTTTTTAGTAAATGACTCCATTTAATCCAATTTATTATGATCAGGACCGGTAATACTTACTGTGAACAGATCGAGCATATCTACAACGACTTGCTTTGACAAACTTACTCTAATCACGTCCAACATATCAACGACCACAGGCTTGAATACGATGCGTTTCTCTTTGAGGTCAAAGTCATCACTGATGGCATAGCGGCACACAATCATCCTCGCGTGATCCCACACTTCTTGATATGTCGGATCATTTTGAAACACCACTATGTTTTCGAAGCCTCGCTTCGGCGCTGAGCCGTCTTCCGAGTCGATTTCAACTACGCTTGTGCCACATCTTTCCACTGGTATTAAAAATTCGGTTATTGATGAGCTTGTATTTGGCTGAACAAATCTATAATTTTTAAATAATAATCATCTGATTAAATAATCAACAATAGTTAAAATACTTAGTATTTAGTTTTGACAAAAAAAAGTTATAAATAAATAAATTCGATTATATATAAGAACACATACATAGAATTTCAAACGCTTAAAAATATTTCCACTTAAAATATATACCTTATAATTATGGCATAACTTAAAACTAAGACCTATTCATTAGTTTTTTGTAACAATATTTGGCACACAATTAAATTGAGACTTAGTCGGAAAATTTTTATATTAGCATATAATAATAAAAATAGTGATAATAAAATTCGAGAGTATGTAACAATAAAATAATAAATATAATAATAGTTTATGGAATAACAAGTATAATTATTTGAAAATTAAACCAACAAAATTCTTAATACACAAAATAGAGTTTTTCTTTAAAATGTAAGGCACTATAAAATAACACCTATCATCACTCAGACGCAAGCTTTATTTTATTCGTTTTTAGATCTTTTCCATAATATCTAATTCTTTGTCGCTGAAGTCTTCAATCGGTGAAATGATGCCTGTATGGCGAAAATGGTTCATAGTATTGGCGTTTCCATTGTTGATAAAAATGGACCGTTTGCTCCTAATCTGCTCTTAATTTTTCGATTATTTTGAGTTATTGATAGCGATTTTTTAGATCCTTTAAAATAAATTTTGATTATTTTACTAGTAAATATTATTTTAAACTTTTCAATTAATAAAAATCGATTTGAACAGTTGAGAAGCGCTTGGCTTCAAAATACTGTTTACTTACTTTGTTCATTAGAAGTTGGGTTTTCTATTTTTCTTGTTATTTGAGTTTTTACTAAATGATTTATTGGCTAAATTACTTTTACGATTATTCTCAAGCTTAACATTATGGGCTGACTTTAATTTACCATTTCTATTATTAAGCAGTATTTAATTCCGGGCAAAACATCAGCAATAGTTGGAGCAAACGGTCGGTGTCCTCATGAATATTCATCAGCAAACTGTTTCGCCAGCAAATGTAATCTTATTAATGCCAAGCATATCAAAACCAAACGAAGCAAATGTGGCAAATTTATCAATTCTGGTTATCCAATCACAACTAATTTTTCTCGATATATTCGGTATCGTTTTGAAAAATGATCACGTTTTTAAAACCGACGGAGCCGTCCATTGGACTGAAGTCGATATGGTTCCATAATGGGTTGAGGGTATAATAAACATATTGATGCGTTGACTGCGCGGATTCACATATCTATTGATTTAGCAATAAGTTTAGACACGAGTTTTAGTTTTACTTCCCTAGATTTTATTTTAGACTTAGTTTAGCATTTAGTATATTTGAAATTATTCCTTCAAATAATAATAAACCTAACGATAAAATGTGGCGTAAAAATATGTTGCAATTGTTTAATTCCGTAATGATTGTTATATAGTTTATACAACTTAACAACACAATCAATTACAATCAGTTTTGTTGATGGATCTTAGTTTATCTCTCACTCTAATGGATTGAGGATTGAGTTGGCGTAACAATTGATTATATTTTTGGTTATGAAAAATAGCTATTTTTTATAATTTACAATACAATGTGATAATACTATCGTAGATTTATATCTAAATAATAGTTTAAACTAACCGACAATTTGGATCATTGAAGTGTCCCTTTGAGAAGATAATTCCATTGAATGGTACGTCAAAGTCGACAACCACTTTCATGCCCGCACGATCGCATTGTACGTTCAATCTAGTTATTTGGGGCACAACTCCATACGTTTGGTTGATTAGCCAAAGCTTTAAAATTGAAGAAGAATTAATGAAGAAGAATAGTCATACCAGTCAATCAGTTTTGTAGAGGAAAACAAAATCAATTATAAGTCTGTTTAATGTTTATTAGTTTTGATAAAAGCGTGTTCTCTATGCGCTAATATGGAGTTGTATGCGTTTATATTAAATATAATCATAATTATCGCGTTAACATAAATTTTATTTATTTGCATTTTTATGCGCTTTTCATTCGTTTAAAATTCTTGAATCAAAATATGGTAATTTGCAACTTCTTGAATGTAAATCATGTGACTTATAAGTCTAAAATAAAATCGAGGGCATTATATTAAGAATAAAATACGATGAATAGCTGCGATATCAGACACTCTGAATGTCTATGACCTTTATTTAACTGTTTTATTAAATGGCAATGCATAAGAGTCTAGTCATCTTATTTCTCTATCGCTTCTGACACTTTCCTTTACTTTAGTTTTTATTTTTGAGCCGTACATTTTCTTATTTTTCTTTCCTCATTCATGCGAAGAAACCGAGACATACGAAGAAATTAAATGAGCAAATTAAATATTCAACAATCTCTCTCTCTCTCTCTCTCTCTCTCTCTCTCTCTCTCCTATCTATTTCTCACTCACCCGAACGTATTAAATACTACTAAATGAAGTGGTAAATTGGGAAAGATGTTACTACCGGCATATGATTGTGCTTATGTTACAAGTTATGAATAAATAAGTATCTTAAGTTAAGTTCTTTATAAACACAAAGATTATTTTAAATCTCTACACATTCGTTTAATAAAATCTATTGTGGATTAAATTCCGTAATTTTTCACATTATTAAAAAAGAGTTCCCATTAAGTTTACATAAAGAATGAATTAATACTTTCAAACTAAAACTTGTTTCTAAATGCGAAGCACTATAAAAACTAACTTAAACCATAAATCACATCAATATTATTTATAATAGCATTTTAGCAGTAAAATTCATTCAACTCTAGCGAAGAAAGAGATTTATAATCGCATGTGCAAACGCATCAGTAAAATAAAATAGCGAATAGCGATTGATAATAGTGTCTAGAATTAGATGGTTAAAAATAAAATCATAATTATTTTGGGTACTGTTTTACTCTCTCATCATACTATTATTTTGCGCTCGATTATCATTACTACTTATCTCATCCATTATAAGTTTAATTTGACTTTAATATTCATTAAAAGGTGTTCTAATTTTTTTTTGTTGCTTTTGTGATTTAAAAGTAAAATAGAAGTTGCGGCGTAATGAGCAAAATTATTTAATATAAGCTTTATTTTTCTTTAAGGGAAAAAAATACATAAAATATTTACAGCTGTAGCATTAAATCATTAGAGTTGTCACTATCAAGACTGTTAACAATTTAATTTTACATTACAGTATAAATTAAAAGAAAAATGAAAATTATTCCGAAGCGCCAATGCATATGAGAATTTCAATATTTTACTAATTTTTTCTAATAGAACCTATAAAATTCCATAAAACTAATATTAATGAAATTGCAATTGAATTTTTAAATATTTATAAATATTATACATTTGAACCACGCCTTGTGTTAAACATGCAACTTGAAACTTATTTTTGACTTAATTAAAGCGTTTACTTATTCAAATAAATAAATAAATTGATGTGCACTACTGTTTTTGATTTGAAAAAACTTCTATTCAAAATAAGAAATAACTATTAAGGAAATTAATAATTTATTTGTTTTGAATGGACATGCTTTACTGAACAAAAAAGATTCTAGTGTTTACTAAACAATTGATCTCATTTTGAAGTAATTCAAAATATAAAAAAAAGTTTTAAAATTTAACTAAAAATACATTAAATAAATAGATTTGAGTTGACTTGAAAACATCATAGAATTATTCGAATGTGTTAAATGAGATGTCCTTCGTTTATCAGATTTAGAAAACATTCTTTAAATTTGGAAGCGAAAATGAAATTAATCAATAAACAATAAAAAAACGTTCGAGAGCAATAAATTTTCGCTAATAATAATTGACATATAGAAATAAATATTTAGATTATGGTCGATTTAGATTTTTTTGTTTCATTTCATCATATGTAACCTAAAGTTGCCGTTTCGTATTTTTTAGAAATGATTCTTTGGGGACAAATAATTTAACAAAACTATTCGGTACTGAAAAACAATTTCGTTGCATTAATTAATTAATTAATACCGCATTTTATATAATACTTTAACTTTTAAAATATAAGTTATCTGTTATTTCGAAAAACATTCTCCTTAATTATTTTACCAAATTATAAATATCTTATAAAAGTTACTAAAAGTTTTTGAAAGATCCCTCCGGGCTGTTGGTAACTTGATTTTGTTATATACAATTAGGTCATTTTACAATTACACTAAAACCTCTATAATGTGAAACACAGCACAGCTTGTTAACGAAGAAAAAAACTGTCCCAATTTAAAAAAGGTTTTCGATTAGAAGAGAGTTAAGCCCTTAAGATGCGATTCACTAAAATGGTTTATTTTTTTGTGATGAGATTCAATTACGGACTAATCTTCTCACACATATGGTTACATTAAGAGTGGTTTTAGTGTATTTACGATCAATGTTATATACGACTTTTTTAAAATAGAAATTGGGTCATAACGTAAAAACTTGAGGTGGAAAAGCAAACTTTGGCGAGAGTTGTTTTATTGAGAAAACTTTTCTCAACTTTTATTGTGCTGTCAAAATAATAAAAATTTCTCGACATTTATCCCGAGAAAACAAATCATTATCGAGAGACTAATGCAAGCAATATTATCATTATTGTTATTAACGTTTTATCAATAAATAAATAAATAAATAAAGCAATGAATGCATATATAACCCTTTATAGTCCATTTAATTGATAAATAAATTATTTTTTATAAGTTTATTTTGCTATAGTTAATACATATTATTTAAAGAAAAGCAAAAGAAATATGCGATTTATTAGGAGCAGTTAATGAAAAATCAAAATAAGTATGAAATTGTCTAAAGTAAATATTAGAGGAAAATAATAAATAAATAAATAAAAATTAAACTATTAGGAGCAAATTTTGTTGTGATTCATTAAATCGATTACAAATTAGTAAAACATTTATTAAAATCACTTATTATTTATTTATTATAGAGTAAGTGAGTAAGCTTTATGAGTGTAAGAGAAACTTTTTTTATTTGAAAAAACCTTAATTACGAAGCGATATAAAAAATAATCTGCCGTCAAAATCAAACGCAAAAGTGTTTCAATTTTTCAGTTTACGCCTAAAATCAAAATCAAAATCATATAACCTGACAAACTTCCGTTAACCCATTGCTGGAGCAAAATAACAGATCGCTAACACACGTTTCGAGAGCGCCAGAGAATTAAAGAGAAAACTAAACAGGTTTAGTCTCAAATGCACGCAGCATTTGTCCATTTATTTATATCTCGTGGACAAAATAATACACAGTTTGCGAAAAAGCACAATAACACAACTCTTCTCTGTGAGCGAAGAAGATAACAATAATTTGAAACATCAATAAACAATATAATAATGCATTTTTTCTTCACGTTCGCACACATGCTTTTATTATACAGTATATATCTCTATCACTTATATTAACCAATATATAGATAAGGCATTTACTTATTATAATTTAAAAGATTTTTTGTTTGTTTTCCTCTCTTAAAATACATTATACATTATACATGATACATATATAATACATATATTAAATATAGTAACTGTTATTTACCTGTAAAATGGCAAATAGTGCCAAACGCAGCATTTCAGAGCTGTAGTATCACTGCTGCGTTCGAGTCTCTGTTCCAAATAAAAGTTTTTAACTGCAAACAGAACTGTAACACTTGTTTTTCGTTTTAATATCTCTCACCTCTCACAACAAAAAATAATTTCCAACTAATATTATATACGCTCGCACACTCTCCACACATTTACCACATAATCAGTACTTTTGGAGTGTGTGTCAGTGCTGTTTGATGTCGACTTTTCTGGTCGAACTTTCTTTAAATGATCTCTTGATCTTTTTTTTCGCTAATAAAATAAGAAATGATATTTATATGGATGAGTTATACCCAAAGCCCACCCTATTCCGAAGGAAAGTTAATTGTTGCGTCAATAAGTCGCGTTTCCATTCGATGGCAACTTGAAAACCAGGCGAAGAACAACTTTTCTCCTCTGGCGGAATAAAAAATCTCGTTATTTATATGCAGGATTGTATAGTATTTAATCAACATATATGTTGATAGCTCTCTCTCTCCCTCTCTTGGATGAGCGCTTGAAAAAGGGGCCAAATCTAAACCTACTTGTTTGGACGTTTCTCTAATCCGTAAAAATATAATCAAGTAATTCAATGTAAATGCTTTTTTTCTCTCATTCGCTCACTTATACTTATTCGCACAATCGCTCACTTTTATTATGACTTTGAATTAAAACTGAAATGATTAATACGCTATTGTGAGAGAGCTATATATGATAATAGAGTTTTATGTTTCTCGAAAATTAAGTTTTTTGTCATCTTTTTCCGCAAAACAAAACAACAATAAAATGGTAGTTGTTATCCACTAACCTATTAAGTAATTTAAGTAATAATTAAAAACAATGGTTTATCTAATTTTAGTTTTGATGACAACACCTTATTTTAGGCCATAACTGCGCTACAGATGCACTTGAAATATTTTTTTCACGATTTTCTTATCTCATAAAAATTTTTTCTTACATTTAAGTCACTCATTGTTTCGCTTTGAAATTATCATTATTATCTCACAATACAGAAAAAATGTTATTAAAACATGTATTATCTATCTCTGGAATTTATCAATACTGTAAGATTTGTTTGCTATAAGGCGTTTCAGAATAATAGTTTCAAATTCGAAAAAAGTTTTAAGGTTTGCTCTTGTTTAAAGCTGTTGTAAAAATTTGACTTTTAAATGAGACAAAAGATTTTTATATTAAATGAGATAACAAAGTTTTTATGATAATTTTATAATCTGGATAATCCATTATACAAAATGTTATAAATAATAGATCATATGTATTAAAAAATTAATAAAAACCATATTTTCACGCAGAAACAAATAATCAATTATCTTCAAAGACTTGTGTCACTAGAAATCAAGTTTTTGATTTAGTTTAGCAACGCTTAGTTAAGGTAAATTAAATATCGAATTAGTTTAATAGTAATTTAATCTAGTATTTTAATATAAGAGTTAAAACGTTTTTAAGTTTACAGATCAGTAATAGAGCCCATACTTGAGGCACATTATCATTGAATTATTAGAATTTATATTTATGAATATTAGAGTGCGAAATCTTCAAAATATTAAGGCCCGAGCCCGATGTAGGCCCGCCAGGAATAAGCTCGAGCCTGATAAAAGCCCGACAAATCTAAATTACGAAAGCCCGATAGGCCCGATTTTCCATCGAAACATTTAAGTTATATTCCAAATCCTTAAAAAAATTAATGCAATTAAAAAATCATACTTTGACATTGAAATATACTGAAATAGTTTTGAAATGAAATAAATAAAATTCACAATAAAATGTTATACAATTGTAAATATTATATCGAAAATTTAAAATTTAATTCAAAATCGGGCTTAAAAATTCTGAAACAAAAGCCCAGCCTAACATGATTTTCTTAAGTTTAGGTCCGAACCCGACAAGGCCTGACACTTTTTATCGTGTGCCCGTGGGGGCCTAAAAAGTCGGGGCCCGTTTCGCACTCTAATGAATATGAATAAATAGTAGATAAAACTGTTTTTAAAGTGGTTATTAACCAGGTAAGTGTTATAAAGTCTTGCTCATTATAAAGCATTGCATTAAAAGTAGTTTAAATTTTTAATGAAATTGTTAAAATTCTGAAAATAATTTTTTTCGGTGAAATTACATTTTCTTATACTTCCGACAAAATCGATACTCATTAAAACATGCATAATTCAAAAAATAATAATTCATTTATTTTTATGTAAACACTTTTTGCAATATTTTCATGTGTGGTTAATTAGACTAATTCGAATAAAAATTTAATTCTGCAACTGTTTGTTATCTCACAAAAATTCAATTCTCAAAAACAAAGCACTGGTTACACAATCGGAATGCAATTCTTAATAAAATATGAATTTTGGCAATTCTAAGTAAATACTCGTTTACATATCATGACGAAACTGAATTAAAACTTCTGACTTACATTAAAAGATTAACTATATTAGATCATTAGAAAATTTTATTTTATTAATTTTTCTTTCTTATTTAACGAGACAAATATATAAATCTATACACTTTTATGTATAGTTAAAAAATTTGTGCACAACCATTAATGAATGCATACGCACGGCGCTCACACTCGCACTCGAAAAAACAACGCTCGCTCTCACACTCTGTAAAAAAGAACGCTAAACACTGACTTTCGCGTTGAGCGTGAATTTTATATTAAATCTAAATAAAACAAGAACGACACATTCACAGAGAGCTGACTTTCTAATAGGTTAACATATACTTATAATACGGTAATATTTGAGACTATAATAAACAATGATATCAAATCCCTTAATAAATATAAAGACTGCGAACACACAGGCAGACTGACGGACGGACAGACATGTCAAAACTATAAGCTGGACTTCTTTACAAGTCAGCTAAAAATTTTAAGTCATTTTAACATGAAATTCACAAATAAATCAAAATAAAAGTGCTGAATATATTTTTTATAGGCTTTAAGAATAAACTCTATTCGACAACGTATTTGCTGAAATTAATTTTTTGTAACAATTTTTTTGTAATGCGATTAGAATACAAATATAAAACCTATACCATGAGAAATATTGTGAAATGAAAATAAGCTTATTTAATATAAAAAATTCGTTTTCATTTAAGAATACTTATTTTCTAAAAGTGCAGAAATGATCAGCCTTTCTATCAAATCATGAACTCTCAAGGCTGTTAAATGTATCATATCGAAGGTTATAAAATCAGAAACGCTTTTAATTGCAATGAAAATGCCAAAATTGTCTCAGTTTATGGTTGGGGCGATCATATGAGGTATGAGTTTTTTAGTACGATAAATACCCTACTTTTAAATCGTGCAGTTTAATGTCACACTTCAGACGCCAATAGACTTTTGCGGTTCTATTAACTTCGCATTTTAAAAATTTATATATATTTTATGCGAAACATGATAAATTCAAAAAGCATAAGCAGACTTGAGAAATATTCGTATCGATTCAAAAATACAAATTTATTAAATATTAGTTTCAAGTATAAATGTTTCAACTTTTCTTATCGCAATTTGATCTTCACTTTAATTCCAAAAGAAACTCATTTTTAAACTTAACATTAATTAGTAATATAATCAACGGTTAGCGTGAAAATTTAAGTTTAGGACAAATAATAGCCATGTTTCGTAAAATTTTGCACAAATAAATTTTAATTGCTTATTGTAAAAACAATACCTTTTGTAAATTTTCAATATATAATTAGTGTTGTCGGTCACAGACCCAATTTGACCGAATATGACCGCCGAAATTAAAATATGGGTTTCGGTCAAATGTATCAAATTACCGAATTTGACCGAAAATAAAACTAAATATTAAAAATGTTTTTGAATAAACTTAAATTTTATTCTTTTATGAAATTTTAAATGCAAAAAGATTTTGAATTCTATTATCATATATGTAGGTATATGTTATAATTTAAACGAAAATAAATATTTTAAATGATTTGAAGCATGAATTCAATTCAACTACCGATTATGACCTCCGAAAATATAAAATCAATTTCGGTCAAATGCAACAATTAACCGAATATGACCGAAATTTATTTATTTGAGAAATTTTTCGGTTTTGACCGAATATGACCGCCGAATTTATAAATTTTATATGACCGACAACGTATAACACTATATATAATTTAAAAGTTTAGAAGTTAGAATTTTTTAAGAAATAAATAAAACCAAAAATAGTAAATTCACGGAAAGCTGATTTTGTAGTATGTTTATTATGCATTAAAAATATTATTTTATAGGCAAAATTTTAAACTTCTTTATTATTATAAAGGACAGATGGAATCCTTTTATTAATATAAACACTGCGTACATACAGATGGAAAGACAAGACCAAATCCATAAGCTGGATTTCTCTACAAGAAACTCATCTAAATATATATTAAAATTCATTTAAAACTTATTGTTTAAATACTCTAATTATTAATTAAAATTTTTATTTAAAAATTATCCCTAAAAAGTTTAGTAGAAATGTTATCGCATTTATAACCGGTTGAAACGAAAGTTTTAAATTCGTACACTGTTGCTAAGTAAACAGTTAATGATTTTTAGAATTGCCTTTAGGCCCGAGTATTATTTAAACTACAGATACCTATAGATACCAATTTTTTATTAAATGAAAAGTATTAATTTATATGAAACTTTGAAAATAATCATTCAAAAACTTTCATGAGAGTTTTAATTTAGGTAATCGTATCTACGATCGAACGTTGAAGAAGCAGCCATATAAGTTTGAGGGACATTGGCGTTAAAAGAGAATATAAATAAGCAGCAGATAAAAAGTTAATATAAAAATTTAAAACGAAATAAATGTGAAATTTGAAGGAGAGTCGTATTTAGTTTTATCTTTTTCAATCTAAATTGAACACAACTAAACTGCTGATAATTTTATGGATTAAAGGCAGATCTTATAATGAATTTAAATATAAGTTGGGAATGAGATTTATTTTCGCGAATGTCTTATACCTTACATCATATTACTTGGAAATGAGACCGCAATAAATTTTTGAATTTAAGTTACACGTAAGATGAATATAAATTTCCCATTCCTAACCAATAGACACAACTCATAGACTTCACTAAAGCTGGAAAGTTTAAAATTTTATTTTGTTTTCGCTGATATTTATGTTGGATTAAATCTTAAGAGAGGGATAAGCTTAATACCTATGTTTAAAAACAATTTTGACAATGAATTTCCTAATAGTGAAATCTATAGTGAATTGTATAGTGAAATATACTTCACAGTTAATAAACCAGAATAATGGGGGGGTTTAAACAAAAATTATCTTATGAATACATAAGTTTTTTGTATCGTTAAGAGTGAAAAGTGTGACACATTAAGGTAGTGAAAGTTCAAGTGCAATGAAGATAATTTTACTGGCAATTAAGATTCGTATTTTTGGGGTCTATTACTGGTCTTACGCTTTAAACAGTCTTCATTATGAAACTTAAAATTGGTATCTAGTAATGTATGCATTTATACGCTAATAATAAATTGATGTTTATATTCTACACACCATTGCCATCTTAATGTAATCTAAAACATTACTGTAATTAATAATTTCAAGAATAATTGTGTATATGTGGCTAAACAATAATATGAGCATAAAAAAGTAATCAATCTGATCAGTTATGGCCCTGTACTGAACAAAATTTCACGTTTCCTATGAATTGTCATGTATTTATACATAATGGTAAATTGTTAAAAGATGATTTATTTACATTTTTTCTTAAATTTAACAAAAAAACGAACATTTAGTAAAGCGACAAATTAACTGCTTCGAATGCTATTAGTAAACCTCATCTCTCATATTTTGCTTATAGACTGGACTATTTAACTTGAATTAAATAATATCGAAATATTCTATGTTTGCGTTATTTCCTTAGTTTTACCATACTTTTACAATTAAAACCAATTTGTACAGGTATTAAGCAAATTATATATTTATGTTTATTTAGATCGACTTAATTGGCTCAACAGAAGTATGAGAACTAATAAAGACTGAATGTATCCTTGAAAGAAATAATGGTTAAATATCAAATTTATTATTCTACTTTCTGATTCGTATTTTAATTATAAAAGTGTTTAAATCACATTTAGAGTGTAACTTACGTTAACATTAACGATTGTACATAAACTGAATATGCAAACTATAAAAAAAGTAGACAAGAAGTCATAAAATGCAAACAAATATAATATAAACCATTGGCATTTTCGATAAAAAATAACTAGGCTACTAAAGTGCTACAAACCAGATATTTTTCACATTTCTATGATTCATGAGAACTAAAAATTTATGACTATTTTTAGTTTTAAAACAGTAATCGACGCTTTTTAAGTTTTATGAACCATCTATGAAATTATAACATGCAATCTATGGAATGATACTTCAGTATAACAATGCATAACAATAAGAATAATTCATGCTTTTGCTATATTATTATTAATAAAACTATTATACGAAATCGAAAATAAAACATTTCTATAATTTCTATAATCAGATAAGTTTTCGATGTTTTCAATGGTCACGCAACCCAATGTTTCATAATTTATAATAAAATTATCGAATATTTTAAACATAACTTTGACAATAAACTAGTTATAAATATAATCCTTATATGGGAAATATTTAAATAAATATGTTTTTAACTCCAGGAAAACTGAATTAAAAAGTTAAATAATTCAAAATTTTAATAAATATATCCGATCTTCCAATTAAATCGATCAGTGCTAATATTTTTAAAGTTTATTATTATTTTACGACTAAACTAATTATTATAGTTTTTTGTACAATTATTTATACAATTATTTGAATGTCTTAAAATATGCGAGATCTGCCCAAATATGTTTATTTTCACTTTCAAAAAATATTATTTTAATAATTTATATCTAGGTCTGCAATAAACATGGAATTTATAATTCGAATTACATTGGTTTATAATGTTCAAATGTTTGCCTAATTATAACCCTATTTTCGCTAAACAACAGACTTTACAAAAAATTTTGCAATTCATTATTGAGAGTTAAATTTTGTGCATAAATTATAATTTAACGGATTTATTTTATGGCAGTAAACCATTAATAAATTACAACGATAATGATTTAATGAAACATAAAATTGTCTTTTTTAAGAATCTTAATTTTTTAGTTCGAAAATTTTAAGTTAATATACTCAGGGCTTGTATGCTAATCTATACGTCAAGATTACTTTATGAACTTTTTTGTCTGGTCTTTATGGCGGCTAAATACTTACCCTTCTGGCTAAATCACAAATTTAATAGAAGAAACAGCTCACCCGTTAATAGAATTATTTTTACTTTTGCTTTAATAAACTGAACTTTGCTGGAGTTTATTAATTTTTTACAGATTGAATTAATTAAACTTAAATTTAATATACAAATCATGCTTTAGAAGTCTATCAATGATATTTTAAAATATTCAATATGTTTTATTATCACCAAATAGATTATTCGTCTAAACTCTCGTAAACTCATTAACCAAAATTAGGGTAATTAAAGTAAGTTCTATATGACAAAATTAACAAACTGAGATTTAAAATATACCTAATAATAGGATTTCAGGTAAATAATTAAAGTAAAATTTTATTCTAAAATAGAATTTGTTCATTAAAAAATTAAGTATTAATTTTTTTCATTTTCTAAATCGTGTTCAATAACTATCTTTTATTATAAAATATCCTAAATATTCGTTTATTATTGACTCATATATGCGTAATACTGTTGCATAGTTAGATAGTAATGAGTGTAAGGTATAAGAATAGCTGTGCCATAACGTGTATCTTTAAATATGCCATTTTTGTATATATTTTATAGCAATGCGCATTAAATAAAATTTTCAAGATAAATATTGCTTTGACACAGTATTTTCTTCTATTTATAACCCAAATAAAAGCCGTTTATTATACGAAGAGACTATCTTCATTAAATTTAACAGCTATTTAAAAAAAAGAGAGAAGTAACCGAAGAGTAAAAAAATCATATCATGACTGCAAAAGTAAAAGTAAGACATATATTCAGTTCGTGTATTTATTCGCTGTGTTACCAGTTAGTGTGCTGTAATATTATGTGTTCAAACGCGAAACAAGTATTATGAGGGAAAAAAGCATTTAAATAATCTTTTAATATTCATGAATATATTTTGTTTTGGAAAAGCAAAAACAAAAATCTAGGAAAGCAAATGAAAAAAAGATGGATGAGTACTTTGAAATTTTAAAGTAATTTTCAGTTTAAAAAATTTCTTTTTTTATTAACATAAAAAGAAAGCTTTGAGGAAACATAAAATCACATTAAATAAATTGAAATTATTTAAAAAGAAATAATAATATGTCAGTGTTTGAACTTTGATCAAATATCTGATACTTTTTTTAAACCAGTCGAACATTTTTGAAATATGACTTTCATTGATATTCTATCGTTTTTTTTTCTTTTTTACGGATTATTCAATTAATTAAAAATTGAGAAAATTGCATAACTGTTAGTAATGATAAAATAAGTTTCCAAACACTGTACAAATAAGAATTTAATCATAACGATAAAAAATATTTTTTCCAAGTGACGCTTTTCGAATTATTTTAACGTGAAAATTGGATGATATTTTTGTTTATCATATATTTTTTGAGAATTTAGGTGAATAAAGAACATATTGGTTTTAAGAGTTGAGTTCTGCAATTGAGATCACACATTGATTTTCCTCAAATTAAACAATTTTCTTATATTACACGCAAAGATTAAAATTGCTTTTTCAGATTTATATATAATTCTAGAGTTGCAAAATGTAACATTTTATATTACCGTAAACTCTAAATTAGTTGATAATCCCAATAATTGCAATAGTAATGAATATGCCCAGTGATGGCTAACGCTCGAGCGGATGGCGCTCGGAGCTGAGCGTGAGCGTCGAGCGTTGGATTTTTACCGAGCGTG
>JAQGAW010000638.1:0-26160 GCA_034698025.1 Phthiracarus crinitus
ATCAGTGGTCAACGTTAACGCTGCACACTTCGGTCGATACCTACAACGTACGACTACTACTACTACAGTCAAGTACATTACAGCTGGCCTAAGCCTAAGCCTACAAATAATTTTGGAGCCTAAGCCTACATCCTACTATCAGTTCTAACCTGTCAGGCTAGAGCCTACTGCGTAGGCTTAGGCTGAGCCTAAATTCTCATTTCTAAGTTAGACTACTACTAGTAAAATATACGACATAAGCCGCACTTCTTTACAATAAAGTTGTCTCACAAATTTAAGTAACAAAAATTTATTAATTTTTCAGGATTTTATGATTTATTTCAGAACTTTGTAAATTAACTTAACACTTAACATTTTCAAACAAATTATTTAAGAATTTTGCAAATAAATTTAAGAAGCTTCTCTTCCACTTACTAGTAATAACTAAGGTCGTGAAAATCGTTAGAAATAAGGGTACAAAATAATTTAATAATCGTTAGAAATAAATAATTAAATCGTTAAAAAATCGTTTGAAAAAAGTTATTAAAATGCTATTTACTTATTCTAGTGTAGGGTTTCAATTTAAAAATTTCCAAAAATATGGAATATATAAAAATTTTTGATTTTCTTATTTATAAAATTTTTTTAGTTAAAGGTTTTTATTTAATTTTCCCGAATTTACCTCAAAAATACGACCCCTACAAAAATTCGTCGGATTTAAACGACAATTTAATTATTTTTATCATTAAATGACAATTTTTCAATAAAAATGCAATCGTTTAAAATAAAATAAAATCGATAGAAACGAAAATTAAATTTAGTATTTTTTAGTTATAATAGTTATATGACATCTATATTTTTTATTCCAATGCATTTTTGATTCGTTTTAAAGAATCGTTAATTAACGATTTTCGCGGACCTATTAATGAATTTATAGAAAAGTGTAGTAACAGTGATGCGACTTGTCGTTCACAAACAGATTAAAAAACTAATAATATATTTGTCAAATTGAATGCTAATACAAGTATGTAATCAAATATTCAAAATAATCGAAATAAATATAATACATTTTATGGAAACAACAGAAAACTAATAATAATTTAAAAGTAACTTAATCCGAATATTTTGTTTTATTATAAGATTTCGTTTTAAAACCATTAAAATCTATTAGAAAATTAGAAACCAAATATTATTTCCTAACATTTTTCAACAAAACAAATGAATATTGAAAAGAACTGATAGGAAAGTTTAGTAATAATAAATTTGAAAAAAGGAAGTGTTTTAAATGGAAACTCTCGAGGAAACACTATTCACTATTATTTTTTTTACTGGAAAAGCCTTTTTATTAATATCACAAAAAATAATAGAAGAAATTAATAGATTTCTCTCCGAGAATTATTGTCTTCATAATCATCTTTAAAAAATTTAGAAAACAATGTATTTATTCTTAAGATATTAGAACTTTAGTTTTAAAAAATCTTAATTTAAAGATTTTGATTGATTTTTCAAAAATGCTTAAATTATATTTATTGTTAATCTCAATGACATTTATAGCTATTAGTAAAGCAAATAGAGATTACTATGACAATAATAATGCCGATAACTATTATGATGACAATAATGTCACAACTGATGCGAACAGTGAAGAGTATTACAATGATGATGATTATGATGAGAATGAAGACCAGTGTACTTTTGATGACACTTTCGATCAATTTGGCGCAATGTTATTACCCGACGATTACGAAGAAGGAAAAAACATGGAAATCAAGTATGATGTGAATCATATCAACGAAACAATCGCTATATTTCGACGTTTAGCTCAATATGGGAAGAATGTTAGCGAAAAAATGAATCCAATTATGAAGAGATTAATGCCACGATTAACTGATATTCTTTTAACTATTGATTTGCCTCCTGATTGCTTATCGTCAGTCATAAGAATAGGTCAGGCGGCAAAAGAAGGCGAATCGTGGGCATTGAAATGTATGTTCAATTGTCGTCAAATAAAATAAATTCTCGCAAAAAGAAATATTCTGAATTTTAGAGAAAAACTCTACAATTATTAATAATTTATAAAGTATTTCTAGTTTTTTTAGTTTATTCCATAGTTTTTTTCAAAAAAGATTGCTATTTATGCCGATTTTTACATTTACCATTAAAACTAAATATGAGTTGAAATTCTAATTCTTAACAATTAGCAAAATTTTGTTTTTAAATATTTTTAAAATTTCTTCATAAAAAACAAACAAAATTAACATTATTTTATTATAACAGTTCCCGACTCAATGCCGGTTCCGGGTTCGGGTCAATTAGAAGTAATCTTTCCACCGATTGGAGAATATGACGAATGCTTAAGTATTAAGAGTCCGGAAGAATTGGATAAACCGACAATAATCGGTCAATACTGCACTCTTACACCGAGAGTTCCCGTTCCGAGTGGTGACGCCTATACTCCCGGCGAACCAATTGACAGTTTCATCAATGATTTAGTGAATGATTATTTGGTTTCTTCAAATACTAGTCTTAAAGCATTTGGCAATTCGTTTCAAAATGGAAAATTTGTTTTGCAGCCTAATTTGATTAAAACCGCACTCGACAGCCAATTGGAACAGAAATATCCGCTTGGAATAGGAGTGTGTTTACCGTCTACTTGTCGTGTGAAAGACATCGAGTATGCAATTAATAAATGTAAGACATAATACTTTAAAGATTATTTCGATATTTAATATTTTTTAATTGATGGAAACATTTAGTTTTTGTCTATTTGTTCAAAAATGTTAAAAAAGCTTATTTTATCTCCAATTTGAAAATGTTTTTAACGGTATTAGTACTCATGATAAATGAGTTTAATTTTCTAATGAATACAATACTGATGAATAAAATCTGTAAAATATGTAAGATATTCAAAAAAATTTATTAATACGCAAAAATATAGGCATAAATGGAAATTAATTTATTTTTAGTACTTTATCCGATTACGAAAATTCCGGTAGAAATCAGCGAAACGAGTTGCATGTATGAGAATAAACCAATCAAACTAAGCATTTACGAGAAAGTTGCGACGTATGTATTTAAACGATTATTTGTACCAACAAAAAAATCAATGATTAAAATCTTTTGATATGTTAGCGCAACATACATAATATTGTCGGCACTAGTCTTGATCAGCACAATATACCACATCATTGGAATTTTCTTGAGTTTCCTAAAACCCAATATCGTGACGAACTCTTTTTCGCTGATAAGTAATTGGAAAAAATTTGTGCCAAAAAAATCAGATTCGGAAAACAGGTTCACGTGTTTGGACGGTATTCGAGCGATTCTATGCTTTTGGGTGTATGTCGATCATGCATACGTGTTCTGGAGTATGTCTTCGTTCACCAATAAAGGAATGTTAACTGCTTTTAAGCGACTCATGAGAGAATATAAATACATACTATTAAGGAATCTTTATACGCCTCATATATTTATGCTTCTCGGGGGTAATTATTATTTAGTGAATTTTATTTATACCAAGAATTAAAAGTTCACTTTTATTTTAAGCTTTACTTTATAAAAGTCTAACTAAATATACTAAATAGACTAGCATTATAATTTTTTGGTAACACATACTAGAATTATTTATTAGAATTAACCTCATTATTAACAAAAAAATTTAAAATTCTTAAAAAAACCACAGTAATAGAAATGATAATTCAAATTACTAAACTATTCAAAGTGATGTTAATATAAGTTTCACAAATTTATTTAAAAGGAATGATGACTTCGTATATAATGCTGTCAAAGCTGGAAAAAAGTCGAGGAAAATTTAATTACTTTCATTATGTATTATATCGGTAACTGAAACTATAATAATAAGTCTTCTTTTAAATGATTAAAAATATTCATTATTTCTTTCGCAGATATTTGCGTATTATTTTTGCATTAGTGGGCGCTATATTCATGATTTATTTAATACCTCTCACTGGTGATGGTATGACATCGTTGATCTACTTTTTTTACTTTATACACTCATTAGTTTAGGCGTTAATTATTTAATAGTTGTTGCGTGATATAACTTTAGGGCCGCTTTGGAATTTTTATACAGAGGGGTTGGGAAGATCGTGTTGGTATAACTGGAACTCAAGTGTATTAATGATCAGTAATTATGCGTTTGAAGTTCCGAACCGAATGATTGTGAGTAATGAACAATTATGAATATTTTATAATGAAATATCAGTAACAATACAAAACAAGAGTATAAGGTTTAATATCAGGATTAGTTGAAACCAATTATGAAAAAGATTTAAAAATATTGTCACTAAAAGCTCAATAGAATTCTGAAATTATTTTAAATACCTATTTTAATACATTCAAAAGAAAATATTTAAAAAATCAAATCTTTTAATGAATTTTTCTAATTAAATATTTTCATGGCATTCATTATCATTGATCGATAACAACAGTGCAATCCTCCGACGTGGTATGTCATATCAATTATTTAATTAATTAAAACTAGAATAAAAAATTTTGAAATAAATTTCAAATTAAAAGGTACACTTCAGTTGATTTTCAAGTTTACATGATCGCTCCAATACTATTCCTATTCCTTTACAAATCCCCAAAATATGGACTAATATTTAATGGGTTAGTGATAGCAATCGCGTGTTTCATACACATCGCGCCCAAAGTGCTGTTCGGTATTCCGCACTTTCACGAAGTGGCAAAATATGAAAGCCTTGATCATGCGTTGCATACTATTAGACATCATTATTATGGACTTCAACAATATATCGGTACATATTCAATAGGAATACTATTGGGTTATCTCGTCCGATACAAACCAAACATGTATTTTGGCGGCTTTTACGGAGAATTATGTTTATGGATCGCGAGCTGGACGATGACCGCGTGGGGTATCGCGTGGCACAGGGATTACTTCCGGTTTGAATATAGTGTGGGCGAAACGGAAATATTGATTTTCGGTGCTTTTCAAAAATATGCGTTTGTCGCCGGTTGGGTGTGGGCAGTGTATGCTTGCGTTACTGGAAGGGGAGGTAATAGTATTCGCGTTCAGGGTTTGCGCTAACAATCAATTTTAATTAATTTTCAAAACACAGGATTCGTTAATAAATTTTTTAGTTGGAGAGGATTCAAGTATTTCAGTAATATATCGCTAGAAATTTATCTCGTAAGCAGTATTATTTTTAAACTCGTATTTGTTTAATACAAAAATGTTTTTTCCCCACAAAACTTAAGTTGCACTCAATTCCAATAACATATCGCATCGCAAGCGTTAGGAAACAAGTGGTTGTATCTGACTATTACATGGTAAATATCACTCATAATCAATAAACTACTTTATACTAAGATTTTTATTTTAGCTGACAATAATTCCGTTCGACTTTATGTTCACATGTGTGCTTTCGTTAATTTTGCACTTTTTAGTGACAGCTCCGTTCACTAACTTAGTGAACACAATTCTATTGCCAAACAAGACACAGATAGCAGACAATGGTAAACCGATTATTAATAATAATGACGAAAATATGAAGAAAGAACTGACTGACACCGCTGTTAATAATAATAATAATAATAATAATAATAGCAATGATATGGCTCTCATTAATGTTAAGGTTACTAATAATTTTAATGCCACACAAGTTGTCAGCGAAGATTGAAGTGCTTTAATGTTTTAACTATTTTATCGAAAAGTTTAATAAAATAAAGTGAATAAAACGTAAGAAAAAAAGTTTTATTGAATTTTATTTTTTGGGACAATAAAAAATAATAAACAATTGTGTAAGGAATAAAATATACTTTTAGTCAAAAAATATTTTAGAAATTTTTTGTTGTCAAAAATTGATTGATTGAAAAAAGTGAATTTTCATAAATAACTAGCAATAAAGCCCGCCTTCGGCGGGAAATAAAGAAAAGTAATAATTTAAGAATTATAAATTTAAAATTAATATATTTTAAAAATCTCGACAAAGACATACCCCATCCCGGCCTTCCCAGATCCCAACCCAACCCTAACAAAAACGATCCCAATCCATCCAAACCCCATTCATACCATTCGATCTCCACTCCGACCAATATGTTATAGTATGTACATTTCACAGGCATAGCGCGCACACAAGTTGTATGCAAATACATTTCACACATCAAATTTTACCATAGAACGCACTTGATTTTGAATCACAATTTGTATTATTTAATTTTTATAAATATAATTTTTTAATTAAAAATAGACTAAAATCAATCATTTTATTAAAAATAATTATAATTATCTAAGATTATTTGCTAGATTTACAGTTCGACATAAACTGCTTTCTATTGAAAAACTTAATGTGTTTGCATATGATTTGAGAGCGCGCTATGCCTGTGAAATGTATATGAAAACGGCTGTATATATAATTATCATTATCTGTATTATCATTAATTACTAGAGCCTCAAAATGATAGCATTTGCTTCTTTTTTATTTCATAAGCTATAACTCTGTATGTTTGTATGCACACGAATCATATAAAATGGAGTCGTTTAAACTCCATTTATTTTTGCTATTTTTGCTATTTTTAATGATTATTGCTATAATTGCTATAATGCTTATTTAAATGCAATTTTTCCCAAAAATAGAAAAATTGTCGTTTAAATCTGATGATTTTTGCGAACCCCATAAAAATTATCATTATTGATTGGAACTACTAATTGTCTCACATTTTTCGAGTCATTATCCATTAAATCGTTTGATTCAATTAATTTCAATTTTTCAACGATTTGTTCAGATTTCATAAACAGTTCAAACTGTTCGGTCAATTGTTTGTCGATAACAATTGAATACTGTTTCACGTGATTCTCCTTTAATTTTGCCAATTCTTCTCTCATTTCATCGCATTCAACCAAATCATTGAAGATTTTATCAAATTTGTTAATATTATTTTATAAAATTTTCAAATTTCTTTTCTAAATAATAGTTATTCATTGATTTTTTTTTTGAAAATTCCTATTTAAAATAAATGCTATTTTTAATGCTCTTTTTGTCAATTTTTAGTGCTATTTATAGCGCTAATTTGATATGTAATAAATGCTATTATTTTGAGGCTCTATTAATTATGATGTGAAAAAATTATACTTTATAACAAAATTTTACTGTTTTGTAAATATTATCCCAATAAATATGAAATTAAAATCGTTTTCCGGTATTAATAACTTAAAACAAAAGCCCGGCCCGAAGCTAGTTTTCCAACTAAAGCCCCGAATCAGAATTTTTGTCGGGGGTCCGCGTGTCCCCGAAAAATCGGGCGCCCGTTTCGCACTCTATTACGAATTACTAAACGCAATTTTTATCGAACGATTAATAAACGTATTTTGCAACATTTTAACAATTTTCAATTTTCTAGTAATAACAATTTGATTGATGGGAAATTCCAACATTATTCGTATTCCATATAAAAAATTGTATTCTAATTCCAAAGAATTTAATGCTCACAAAGTTATTTTAACGAAAAATATAAAATAATTTATTATTCATACCGTATTCACTATATTTGTATCCTTAAATATACGCATTGCTTTTATTATCTTAAAACAAATCTAGCACTTTATACTTTTTAATTCCGAAATTTTATATTAGAAAAGTATTTTGCGGTCAGAAGAGGCGGGAAAAGGAACGCAAATTATACCTATGCTGTTTAACCCTCAAACCCACTGGATATGAAATATTTTGGAACATAATGTAAATGAGTTGTTTCAAGAGTACAGGTTTAGTTAATTATAATGTGAACATTTAGATCACGATCGTAATCAAACAATTAACTGAGCATTTAGTTTGAGCTAAATTTGCGCAATAAATCTAATAATTAAACGAATAAAGAGTTTGCACTTCTATTTGCAATTTGTTTTATCAAATTGATCAATAAATACAATTATATTTAATGGCATGCGCTCATTCCCAACACTCAATTAACCCGTATTTAGATGTAAGCTGTACTTGATCTTCAAATAAATTAGTTAATCAACAATTGGGTTATTTTGAGCGCATTAAACATTAAAATGCGAGAACACTAGTGATTTATTTCCACATCTAAAGTGTATTGCGGTTTAGATTGCATTGCATTCCGTGTTTTGATATGTTTTAAGGCGTGTTGTAGTGTTGTGTGTGCCCTATTTATCAGTGCGAATACCAGACAAATGGGTACTACTTCTACATTAACAGATTAACAGTATTAGATAAATGCTATCACAGTATTATTATAACATAATAAGTTGAATGTGTTTTTATTTGGTTTAAATGAAATTCTCATTTTAATATGATGTAAATGTGTCGCTCACTCACACACTAACATACCATACACTCTATCTCTCACAGTCTAGTACTGCGTGCAGCAAACAATCACAGCAATAATAATGCGTATGTTTTTATTAATAATAAGTTGTAAACAATGTGTGGGAAAATGTGTAAAATCAGCTGAGTTTGTGTGTGCCGTATATTAGCGTTGAGTTGCGAACTCATCTCATATCCCATTCTCATTGGAATCTCATCCGAATCTCCGTAACGATGTCTGAATTAAGCGATGTTGAGCTGAACAGTGCACATGTGTCTCAACTTTGCCCACAATTTGATGGAAGCGTTAACATATCGTACAACGAAACAGTGAGTCAAACGAAGAGTCAAAACAAATTGCCAAACGAGTCATACGAATCATGTTCGAGCACATGGAGTGACGACACCATCGGTTCTACTGCTCCGACACGATCTCAATATCGCGTCATATTCGAGATAATATCTGCCAAAACAGTGAATCGCGGATTAAACAGTTCTCGCCATAAGAAGTACGTTTCGTACGCGATTCTCGTGAAACGAGTTCCTGGTCTTGAGACACATCCTGGCATTATTGAGCGACGATATTCCGATTTCTTAAACCTCTACCAATCGCTCAAAAAACGTTTTCCTCCACTATTAACGGATTTTCCATTTCCTAAAAAGTTAATCGTCGGAAACTTTACTCCAGAGTTGATAACCCAAAGAAGTGTTGCGTTTCAACATTTACTCGCATACTGTTTAAGCATTCGAGAGCTTAGAATAACTCCAGAATTCGCCCAATTTTTGTACAATCGAGAGCTTAAAGAAGCGCAACGACTTCTAAAAAATGCTCAGTTCGAAGACGTATCAAATATCATCGAAAATGTTTATTATATACAGGAAAAGCTAATGCTTCACAGCGGCGAACCCAGTATTCAATTGTTCAATACTCTCTGCGTTCTGATCGCGTGTCTCAATGCTGTCGACAACACAGATGAAGCGCAAAAGTTTGCTAAAAAAGCGATCGAATTGATCTCAGCGTGCAATTCGTACGATAACAGCGAATTAGTTGTGCCATTAATTATATTAACAATTAAACTGCGATGGATTTCTGGCCAACAAAAGGCAACGATGGAAAATAAACTGCAGGAACGCAATCAGAAGAAAGGCGTGAAAATGAATATTGAGAAAGAGCCAACTTTGTTGCAGCACATTCTAACAAAAGACTTTCTAATTGCTTCCAATATTTAATAACTTTTGATTAACTAAAGCATAACTAAACATTTTAACAACAGATACGGTTCACGTAACAAAATAATTTCTTAATATTTTAGCACCGATTTTTTTCCTCTTTGTTTTTTCACGTCTCTCTTATTTTTTTATAATTTTGAAAAACAATCTCATTTATTGTATTACATGGCAAATATTTTGATCAATGTATTTGTTTACTTATGTTTATACTTATATTTAACTCACAACATATACTAATATATTACTGTAGTCATTAAGTCGTGTTTAATGATAGAAGTTTAGTTAAGTTAGAATAATTTAAACTGATCTTCGGTCAGAATTCATAGTATTTATCACTAACTTATAGCTTATATAAATAACACGCGTGTTTATATAAAGAGCTTTACATAAAAAAAATTAGACAATCAAAAATTTATAGCAATATTTATCTTAATTTCTACTAATATATATATATATATTTATATTTTTTATAAAATTTTATTTTAATATATTTAGAAATATTGTGTATGATAGAGAAACTGCATTAAAAGAACAAATAATTGTATCGACAATTGTGTATGAATACACTGTATTTAATAATAAAATTATTTTTAAAAGTTATTTAACATTTTATTCAACTGCACAGTGATTTGTATTCATTTTGTGAAATGATGTTCAGACAGCAATTTGAAATAGCATTTCATCAAACAGAATCAATAACGCGTGAATTCATTAGTAAAGCATGAATATCTTAATTTAATTTTTTACGGTATTATAGATTTATTCCGTAAAAACAGATAAAATTTTGCTAAAACCCATTACTAAAAATGTAAATAGAAATGAATAATATAAGCAACTTATATGGTATATAAGTTCGAGATCATATAGAATTTGTGAGAAAATTATTTGATCGTTAAGGTATTAGCTAAGTATAGATCATAGTTAATGATTATATTAAAAATCATCGCATAGATTCAAAGTTTTGTGCTTGACTTACACGCAATAGATATACTCTAATATTTAAATTCCAATTTTATTCAATTTTGTTAACACAATTAATAAATGAATTAATTGAGAGTAACAGCGAGTATAATAGCGGCTATTACTCCAACAGTGACGACACCCAATATAATCCAAAGTACAATTAAATGGCCTCTACAGCACACCTCATTCCTTCTATTATGATGATTACTAACGAATTTCCCATTTACGTGAGTTGAAGACATTGGTGGTGACAATTTGTATGGGTTTCGCATTGGCATCGGTTCAGAGAATGCGGGAAATATAACTTGTCGTGTTTGCAATTTAGGTGGCAATAAATGAAGAGGTATTTGATTTGTAGGAGTGTGTGATCTGCCACTTATTGCCGATTGCGGCGATTGATAATAGATTGGAAGTTTGTTCTCTGGTATCGTAGATAAGTATGCAAACTGGTTATTCGACATTCGAGAGTCTCTGATATCAGCCGTAGAACCAAATCGACGCATATTTAGCGTCTGTGATGTTAAAGGCGGCGGTAAACATGGATGACATGTGTATTGCAACGAATCGTTTCCATGAATAGGACACGGATCGCCATCCAATGTGGACATCGCTAATGTCGGCACACTCTTCGTTGATCGTAGAGTTCCAGTTGGATATCGCATGGGATGAATGCCATACTCTCCCGGAATTAATGTTCCCATATATTGATTTCCATTGATTTGATGGTAATTTTGTTGACGATTTGGTTGGCTATAAAGCGATCGCCTGTCAACTGTTTGAATGCCAGCTGTAGTCACACGACTTTACGAAATAGATTTTACTCATTATTATTATTAGTAGTAGAAGTAGTTGTATCTATTTATTTATAATTAGGTATAAAACTTAAAATTTACTTATTATTAGGTCTTCGCGGTGGATGTCTAACCATCGGAACTTCTTCGCGATCATCAGAAGAAGTAGTGGTGGCTGATGGCGATGATGGGCGCTGTGATGAACGCTTTGCTGGCGATCGACGATATTTTGATGAATAATTTTGAAGCGTGTGATGATTATGATTATGAGATGATTGAGGTTTAGATAGATTCACATCGCGATTATGCCATGCAATCGGTGTTCGACAGCTTTGCTCGGTTGATGTCTGAGAGCTTTGTTGCGATACTGGCATATAATTACCGTTCATATAGACTTCAGGTTTCATTTATGAGCCCGTATTCAAGTCAATAAAACTCGTCAATAAACTTAATTCAAACTAACCTAACATTTATTGTATCAGATATAACATTATAATCTAATATTTTAGAGCATATCACTTATAGACAATTGCATGAAATGTGTGATATGTGTGGACGTCGACAAAAAACTTGCACTTCTTTTCCACTTTCGTGCACTGAATTACTGATTTGGTATAGAAAATGATTTACTAAGTGTAAGACCATATCTATATAATGTAAGTTTTCTGTCACATACACTGAGGTCACGCTTTCAGAAAACAAGAATCACAGCTACGAAACCGATTCGTGAGCGAAATAACATTAAACTTGAGGTAAGCGTATACGCATTAATACTGTCAATGACCGCATCGAATGCATCGAATGGATCGCATCCACTGTTATGTTATGCAATGGCAATCTCGTTAGCAGACACTCCAATGTTTATTAGTCTGTCACTTACCTGCACAACAACTCAAACAACTTTGTTATCGCACAAAAAAACTTTTATTTGCCTCACCTGTCCGTCATGTGGTGTTATATGTACATATAATGTGCACATGTAAAGCACTCTTAAACCAAAAACCACTATCATTACTAAAAATATGGTCATATAAGCTTATATACCTATTATTACTTTGACGCCACCTTTTTCCATCAGAACATAATAATCGCCTTAAACTTATTCATACTTTTCAAAGTTTAAGGAAGTTCTTAATATAAACTTTTAATTTTGTCTGTTATTAAAATAAAAATACATTAGCTTTGATACATTAGCCATGTGTTAAGAGTTAGTGGTCAGTTAAGGACATACAAAGTGCAGAATACGGCATAACACTTTAATATAGTTATTTTAATGGAAGTATATTTAATTGATACAATTGTAAGTTAATAGAGATTGCATCGCAAAGGAAAAGGATTTCCATTAGGTTTTGTTCCAATATATCCTAAGCTAGAGATGAATTGATTTGATAATTTACCAAACAATTTGATTATACTGTAGATATTATAGTGAAGATCGATTTCGGGCAATGCCCGATTTTGCCCGAAATTGCCTTTACTGTTCGGGCAAATTGCCCGAAAAATCGTTTACAAACTAAATTTTTACCTCAAAACTATAATACTTTTAAAACTGATAAATAAATTGTTCAACATTGTCATAAAAATTTTCTAAAATTTATATTTATAGTTCTAAAGTAACTTATTTTTCGTGGGTTATATCAAATAAACACTTAACTAATGAAGTTATTATTAAAATAAAACATTAAATAAAATTTATTTTATATTATACGACATTTTATCTTTATTGCCCGAAATTACCCGCCCGAAAACCTCAATATTAGGCTTTTCTATCGGGCGCCCGAATTATAAATTTATGGTTGCCCGCAAACGATCTTCCATACTTATACATGATATTCTAAAAGTTTTAACCTATTCATCTGAAAAACTTAGTTGTGTGCACTATATGGGTGCCTATTATCTTAAGTAAAAATATATAAAGTTTTTAAAATACGTGATGCGCATTATACACGAAGCGCATTATATACGGAACTTTAAGTATCATTAGAGTGAAATACTATTCTTAATACAATAAAATTATTTTGTAGAATTAAAAATTTGAAAATATTATTGAATAATCATTATAAATATAAAAGAAATAAATTGAGTATTAATAACGCCTGATATATCTAATTAATTTCTTCTGCGACCCATATTTTTTTGCAATTTAAAAAACATTAATTTATCAAAGATATTTTGCATTAAAATCAATAAACTATTATTAATTTTGGTTATTTTTACATTTTATTCAATAAGAATTTATGGTAATCAATTTAAACTTTTTTTGAAAATCAAAAAAAGAAATAATTTGCACATAATTTCTCAATATTTAGAATATTTGTGCAAAAACATTGTAAATAAGAGTATATCCAATCCCTATGTTTATTTGCTAGAAAATTCAAAAATCTGGAGTTCAAATAATTAAATAATTTTTTAATAGAATAATATACAACTTTATGTTGCGACCCAAAGATAGTTAATTTTAAAAATTCTTGTGACCCAATTTTTTCTTTCGCCGGCTCTCTTTTGGGTCGCGACCCATAGTTTGAGAACCTCTGATAAACCTTGATAAACTATTATGCATTATATATAAAGTTATATGAAAATAATTAGAACGGATTCCATGGAATGTTGGATTCAATTTTGATACACATAGCGGTCCCAAAAGCGACACAAAATAAATCGCAAAAAATTTATATCCAAATAATTTTTAGTAGCAAATCAACAAAAGCCCAAACATAATAATAGCGAATACTTTTCGCTTAAAGTTGTGTGAAAACAAACAAAAAATATGCAAAGTATAAGATATGACTCGGAAATTTTGACCTCAAATTCATTTTGCATTTCCTTTTCAAAAAAAATAGTTTTGTTTGGATAAATGCCTATTTGCTTGCGCTTCTAAACACATCATACAATTGAACTTAATTTTAAGCTTTAAACTTAGAAATTTTAAAAATTTCTGTTTAAACCAAATTTAATATTTAATATTTAATATAAAACACTCAATACTTAAGAAATTACATTAAATATAAAGTAATTCGACCAAAAATTATACAGTATAACAAAAGTTCAACCCAAGTTTGAACTTTATGAGCTTTGCATTGCTTAAGCCTTAAACTGGTCATATTCATAAATAATTTAAATTTTTAGAAGATAAAGATATCTATGGTTTATGGATATACGGTACTTATAAAGTTTATTAAATCAAGATTTTTTATCCAAATCCATATGTTTCTAACAGACAGGGGGTAAGGACTGACAGAAAAGTAAAAAACTTAATATCGACTTCTCTACAAAAAAAATGATATAAAAGTAAAATCTGAACTAAATTTATTATAATAAATGCTTTGAAACGAAAAATAATGCAAACTTATGATGAGAGATGAGTACCGGTATTATAGTACAGTATATCTTATAAATTATAAGTTATAATATTATAAAAATATTTTAAGCTTAGTTTATATGCAAATTGCAGAGTACTTACGATACATTAAGTTATTGTGTGGTACGGTATGCTTATTATTTTAAATACAGGTTG
Source organism: Phthiracarus crinitus (assembly GCA_034698025.1). Lineage (NCBI taxonomy): Eukaryota > Metazoa > Arthropoda > Arachnida > Sarcoptiformes > Phthiracaridae > Phthiracarus > Phthiracarus crinitus. The sequence goes on from JAQGAW010000638.1 coordinate 14,784, forward strand.
CGCTTATAATATGCTTTCTCTAACAAAAATTCATCTTAATTATAATATTAACGTTAATCTTATAAATAAAAGTTATTTAATGGCAAATATTATTTCTGTCACATTGTTTTTGTCCTGCTCTGTATAAAAATCACTATTCAAATCAAGTTTTTGTAAAATTATCTTACTTTTTAAAACATACGAAATATAGTAAACAAAAAAACTGAAAATATTGTACAGATAATATGGTGAATTGAGATATTTGTATTGGTATCCGTAATATTAGAGTTACATACGAAACGTACTGTACATAACAATTACTGATAAAAAAGTGATCATCACTTATCGGTTTGCTTCTCTTCAGCGCTATTAGTATTATTCCGTTGATTATCTTCAAGTCTTTTGATTTGAATTTCAAGTTCAGTACACGTTCTTTCGATGTCATAATTTTTGCTGACAAGCGATACCCATTCAGTTTCCAATCTCTTCAACTCTTCTCCGGCAGCCGTTTGAGAACTCTTTCGCTGCCAATTCACTTCTTGTATCTGTTTTCTAAGTTCTTGCAATTGTTTGTGCGAGTTTTGCATTATTTGTAATAATATCGTGTTATATGTCTTCCAATATTCGGCGCCATATTTATTGGTGAGCTCTAAGTTCGTTATTCTGATGGATTGGTGTTCGAGTTGAGCGAAAGAGTTGTCCACGCATTCGTTCCAACTCGATATGTCTGTCATTTTTCCGGCTGAAGGCGAAGGAAGTTCGTATCGTTTCATGTTCAACATATCCATCGGCTGACGATTTTGTAATCTTTCGAATTCAACTTTAAGTAAATCTGTCTATAATCGTAAGCATTTTAAATAATTTACTGGTTATTTAATTCATGTTTAAAAATTTATATTTGCGTATATTATTAATAAAGAATATATTTAAGATAAGCTTATATTCAATTAATTGTAATTATCTAAAGTTTCAAATTTAAAATAGAAAACTATACTGTAATTGTATACAAAACTATAATTATAAAAAGTTTTATCAGACATTATTTTAAATGTACTGATACTGTCACCGATTTGTTTTAATATAAAATTCTTACTTGAGAATTAAATGACAGTGAAAATAATTTAGTTGATTGAGACAACAGTTTTAAAATTATTAATAATTAGTAATTAATAATAAAACTTAGTAATTACAATATTAGTAAAAAATGTTGTTATTAACAATGATTATGTAATCGTTTTATATCTTGAATTTCGACGTCTAATATAATTTATTGAATGGTATTTAAAAATACTTAATACGTGAAACTTTTAAAAATATATGTAAAAATTATTAAGTTATAATAATTACTTCAAACTGTTGAAGATTAAGTGGTGGTAAATGTTCCAAATAATTCTTCGTTGCTTTATATCTTCGCGTCTCTTCTTCGATCATTTGTAATACCTGTGAATCATAATCAAAATAATCATATGATAAATGGTTGAGTTGTTATTAACAATTGTAAGTTATGGTGAATTGAAATAGTTTACCGCTTCTCTGATACCAGTTTCGTCATATCCCATATCGATGTACGGCAACGCATCCACTAATACTTCATTTGTTCCCATTGTTTAGTTCACTAACAATATGTTATTAGTTTAAATCATACCAAATTTGACGCAATCTTAAAATGAAAATTATGATAATAATAAATCAACATAAACTCGAAATTTCGTATTTAATAAACAATATTTCAAATACCGTGTTAATAGTTACAGTAACTGTGAAGTACAACACTATAGTGTGTGCCTGACAAGGATGCACTTTGGGGGACAAAACCACAAATAATCGAATTTCTAAGGGATAAACTCCTGAATTTATCGACAATTTTTTTAAGTTTATGTCAAGGATCTTTTAACAATTTTTTATTAAGACTGAAATGTCAGTGTTATTTTCAAAATCTAGAGAATTTTTTTTATAATGGCGTTATAAAACCATGGTTTATAGTTTTGGTTTGGTTTATAGAGTTACAAGTATAAGTTTGATTTTTAAACACATGTACTCAAAATCTTAATTTTAATTCACAATTTTTTGGTGATTAGTCTGACATGCATTATATGCTCTAAAACTAGATTATAACACATCGTTTGATTAAAGAAAAAAATGATCCCAAATATGTTACCTTTTTAATAGTGTGTATAATTCATATTTAAAGTGTTTTATCCCAAACAAATAAGCATTTAACAAGTAATGAATAACAGTATGGCATTTAGATTTAGACCAATAGAAAAACGACACAAATGTATTGACTGTAAGCCCAACCCATTCACTGATTCTACCCATTATTGTACGCTTATTACATAACTGAGTGTTAGTTTAGTGTTGTTGAAGGACAATATAAACATATTTAACTATTTCATAGATCTTCATATTATAGTTATTTATTATCATTTATATATTTAGCTGTGAATTGTTTTAATTCAAAACCCATTACATTATTGTTGATTATATTAATATACGAAACGGTAAGCGATGTCATGTTTAAACAATATTCATATATTTAATTATTGGATGAAACGATGAAACTGATACGAGATTTAATTGAAAATACATGTAAACTAAACAAATCGATCAAATCTGTATCAAACATCTAATATCACATGCAATTAATGTTATCATATATTTATTAATGCGTATTATTTCGCGTAAGTTTAGGTTGAGTTCAATAATAATGAGATCAATTAAATTGATAGTGAAGTCTGCAAACCAGAAAGTGTCCGATCAATGCGTTGATTGCGATCTCGATTGGACTGTAGCGCAACTCAAATCCCATTTATCCAAAGAATATCCCACAAAACCGGTGAGTAGTTTCAGATTTTCATTTCATTTAATTATAATATGATATATGTGTCGATACGCTTCCTTAATGTATACAATAACCTAACAAAATATTGGGTTTCGTTTTTTATTAACTTTCGTTTAAAAATATAACAAGAAATTACATAACTTTATTTAAATAATTAAATAATTCGGACCAAACTTATTATCCTATTATTCAAAAACAATACAAATAGTGTTTTTGACAGAATTACATCATTCTTTATGCACAAAACTATTTGACAGATATATCCGCTTAATTAGTAATCACGTCAGCAATTCATAGATTATTATTAATCTAAACGTACCTAAACTGGCTTCAACTCAACGAACAATTAATTAATTTTTAAATTTTATGTGAGATTTAATTCGATGTTTTAATTTCTTTAATTTCTATTTTTGATTACCAATGCATAATAGCATAATCGTATTTATAATAATTTTGTATATTCTTATATAAGTAAAATATTTCGTTATAAAAGCACTATTAAGTCATACCCTAACAGGTGTTAGTATAGCTGTTATAGTATTTTTATATTTAAATAAAGACAAATAATATCAATACAGTAAACAAGTATTTTATTATATTAATTTTAGTAAATTTACTGAACAAAGCATTAAATAATTTCTTATTTTTATGCGAAAAAACAATTCAATGTTAAATATAAAATATTTTGACTTAAATATATTTTATTCCTAATCCAATTCATTTAAGAAATATATGAAACAATTAGTTTCAGAACAGCTTTTAGGGATTAATATTATTCCCGGCTTTTATCGCTTAAATCGTTTCATTAGTAATCAATTACTTATTGATAAGTGTTAATTTTTTGGCACTAAATATAAATTCAAAATTTTTTAATATTATTAAATTAAAATAAAATAAAATATCTAAAAAATATTATTCGAATAAATTATGAAACTTGGATGAGACCAGTTTAAACATGAATGTTTTCCTTATCTATTAATATTGTTTTTATTAAGAATTTCCTTTTAATAATTAAAGTAAATTTTAGGGAAAATGTTTCCTTTTTTTCGTTCTCGGAATAATTTTTAAAATTTGCATAAAAATATTAAAACTATGCATATAAATTTTTACGTGAAATGATTTTACATTTACTGTGATTTTTAAATTAAAAATAGAAAACATTTCCAAAATAAAGTTAATATGAATGCTATCGTATAGACAGTATAAAAACAAATTGATTATAAAAAATGTTTAATAAGTTATATGCGTTACATGTAATTATTATATTCTCTTATCTGCATTCAGCGTATAGAAGATCAGCGTCTTATCTATTCCGGACACTTATTAAACAATGATCAAAGTTTACTCGACATTTTGCAACCAATAGACGACAATTTATCATTTACAATACACATAGTTTGTGCGCAGCGATCACAAGATTCGCCAAAACGATTCAATACTAGTAACACTAATATGGCATCGCATAACAACAACAATAATAATAATACGAATACTGATGGCACGCCATCAGTGCCGCCAACAAACAATTCTGGTTCGCAATCAACTTATATAAACCAAAACGGTATGAATGAATGGATGACAAACGAGCAAATGATGCAACAAATGGCTGTTATGCAACAGGCATATGCTCAATATATGGCTCAATACTTTAGCCAAAATAGCTTTAATTATTATCAGGCAATGCCTCAAATCAATAACCAAACTCCTATGATGAATGTGCCAGTTTTAGCCGCAGAGCAACCCATCGAAAATGTTGCCGTACAACCAGAACAAGCTATTCCTCAAGTAAACCCAATTCAAGCGCAACCTCAGCCGCAAATACAAAGATTAAATGCCGGTCCAGGCGGTGGTGCTATCGATGATGACGACGAAGCAAACAATCGCGATTGGCTCGACTGGTTTTATTGGATGAGTCGCGCACTCGTTTTATTCAGTATATTGTACTTCTATTCTTCGTTCAATCGATTTTTATTAGTGGTAGTGTTATCGCTATTTTTATATCTCTATCAAACTGGTTGGATCAACAGACGCTACTTTCGAAACCGAATAAATATACCACCAAATCCGCCAAATAATAACAATAACAATAACGACATTAATCGAAATGTAGATGACGTTAACGAAGAATTAATTAATCGACAGGTAGTAGAAGTGGATGCGGCAAACAATGTGGACAACAACAATGTCGGCACAAATCGCCTTAACATTTCAGAGCCAAGAGTTACCGAAGAAAGACTTTTGACTGGTTTACGATTTTGTTGGGTTATTGTATCATCACTTTTCACATCACTAATACCAGACACAGTCGCGCCTCCCGTTAATCTAAATTAAAACGATATAATCGTTTTTGTTTTCATTTATCTTTTTGTTCCTTATATTTATTTTATAAAATTCTAATTGTTATATATTTAAATATAAATTTTTACTTTATGTTTATAACATAATGACGCGTTAATTGATTGATGGATGGATTAAGATATTGTCATTCCATTTCCAAATTATTGTATAGATATGTATATAGAAATTAATTTAATCGAAAATTTTATAGCTAGTCTTTAATATTATTAATATAATATAATAACAGTTAAAATATGAATAATATAAAACTAATTTATTTCAATTTATGTTACAGTAATATATAACATATTAAAACAAATGATAATATAATTTGCCTGCAATTCTGTACAACATTACACTGCAAATAATGTTTATGATATATTCTAAGCCTTTGTAATATTTGCATTTAAATTAAATATGATTAACTTATAAAATTAAATATCTTTACTGTCGATGTGTTGTTAATTGCTTTATAATTACAAAAAACAGGTTACGGTATAATAATCAGAGATCTAATACATTAAATGTAAATAAAATGCAAATATAATGTAATAACCTGAGGGCGGAAATTGGTTAATTCCCAAATAACCCCAAAACAACTAATTTTTCAAAATTTCGTTATAAAAGACAAATACCCAAATTTCTCAACGAAAGTATGAGGGCTACACAACGAAAAAAGTGATTTTTATCAAATATTTGCTGTGCGGGTTATGCATGAAGTGAGGGCTATACACGAAAAAATATTTTATTTAGGTTTATATAAAATAGAAAACATATATTTAAAATCCTTCAGATTCTTCATCATAAGAAATAATGTTTTATGCATCAATATTTTCCGAAATTGTATTACATTGGGATATAACCCTCACTCACATGTACTTTAGAATCGCTTGCGAATCAAAATTTTTTGACAAACTATGTCTGCTATCTATAGACAAAGTGCGGGCTATACATGGGGTGCGGGTTATACAAAAGTAAAATAACTTTTGCTCAAAATTGTAAATTGAGGGCTCAAAATTGCGGACTATACTTGAGTGCGGTTTATTTAACCAAATTTAAATGTTTTAGAAATTTTTTTTATTGAAAAATACGTGTAGAAAACAAATAAATCAAAAATTATTTAAAATTTTTACTTATTTCTTATATTAATAAAAGTTTCAAGTAAATATTATTAAGGATTTTAGATGGAAGTCCAACTGTGGATATACTATTTAGTGTAATATTTATTGAATCAGTAAATGTAAGTAATGTTATTAATATTATACCCTTAAATAAGCATATTCTTGATAAAAAAATGAGAGACTATTATAAGAAAATTATGAGATACATTAAATTGAAAAATATAATAATTTATTCTAATTTAAATCATGTTTTATATAACCACCAAATTATAAAATTTTTGTTCCCAAATAACCACCAAATTTCTTGATTTGTTTTAACCAAATTATCCGACCTCTGCTAATAACTTATAACTACTCTACACATCTGACTTAATAATCGTTTGTTTAGAGGATATCTAGTGTTCAATATTTATTCTTGATATTCAAATTAAAGTAATACTATTTAAAACAAATTCCAAATTTATTAAGATTTTTTTATATAAATACACCATAACATTAAAACTAATAAATTTTGTAATTAAATTTTTATATCCAAAGCTCAAAAATATAAAAATTACATATTATTATAACAAAAGTAATTTTCACTGTTTACCGCAATTAGTTTCAAATAAGATTTCAATCGATTTATTTGATATTAACAATAATACAATAATACACTGTCAAAAATTATTTATAACTAATTGCGATTCGTATCCGTTTTATACCGCAAATAAGCATATGTCCATAAACTGCGAGTTTCATTAAAATCTCATATTCAAGTGCTTATTTACGGGATAAAACGGTACTAAAACTGTTTTAATGAAAAGTGAAAAAAAATTTTAAAACTTAATATTCTAATTTTAAGCCGTCTTTGCCCGCATCGCCGCTCTCTTTCCAGTGACCGCTTGAAAACCACTCTTAATGTTAGTAACAGATCGTCGTGAGCCGCATGTTTCGCATTGTAAAAAAAATAATCGCGTTTCCTTTTGAAGAATAGTGTCTGGCGAACGACAGGTTTGACACGCAACGTATTCCTCTATAATATTAATTAAGTTATAGCCATTAGAGATATAATACTTAATATAAATTAAATATAAAACAAACAGTAATAAAATATATTCTTACTAATATATCGTCGCAAAACGCTTTCGATCTGTTTCTGTTGAAATCTACCCTTAATTATAAGCTGATTGTTAGCATCCACTGAACCACTGGTTCCCAATTCTGTCAAAAGGAAAGCTTGCATGTGTTTTGGCTGACGATGAAGTCTAATCAAAGCAATCATAGCAACAAAACAAACATTAATTCTCAAAATACTACCATAATATAACCGTAAATTAAATAACACTAAATTCTTTAAAATAAAAATACGTACGATTTACAAATTTCTAAGAAATTAGCAAAAGATGTCTTTTTAGTTCCAACGCGTAACACTTGCGGCGGACGCATAACCAGTCTCTTCTTAGTTCCGGCATCTATTTCAGGATTCTTTTCCTTAATTATATTGAAAACAATTTCTAAAAGTTCGTCATATGTGTAATCTCTATCAGATTCGAGCCATTTTGATGTCGCATATCCACTGACAGCGTTAACGTTATTTTGAGTGACATCGATGTCGTTGTCTTTATCCACTCCTTCTTCCTGAACAGCCACTGAATCCGCTTCTTCTGTTTGCTCAGTGTTCGGCAAATCCAAGTTTTCCTTCTTCTTCTTCCTCTTTTTCTTTTTAGTGAAATCAAAGTCGAGATCGTCATCACCGATATCTGCGTCAACGTCAGCATTGTTCACGTCATCGCCAAAACTAACTGTTTTTCCATTTTCTAGCGAAGCATTCGCTTCTTTATCGTTAGAGTCCGGCAAAGCGTTTTCCAGATCATCCAAATTAAAATTCGTTTTCTTTACTTTCTTCTTCTTCTTTTGCTTTGAGAAGTCGTTTAACTCTGAAAGTGATTCATCGCCGATAACATCGATGTCTTTAACGGTCACATCACTGGTCACAGTGTTGTCCGCATTCGCGTCATCAGTGGTCACGTTCTCGAGTAAACTCACGTCAAATGGTTTGCTCTTTGTTTTCTTTTTCTTTTTCATATTTGGGTCAAAAATCTGTTTAAGAAATAATTAAACGTCAAATTGATATCAAACATCAAACGAAATTAAAATGATTTAATATAAATCAATACCGAATCTTCGTCTGCCATTTTTATGGTTTAAATAATGAACAACTATTTAATTGATAGTTTAGTTTAAATATTGGTATATTCGCAGTTAATAATACAATAAAAGCATGAAATGTTGAAATGTCAATGCAATGTGAATATGAATGTGAACACACGTACGATAACTGTTACTGTATTATTAGTATTAACAAGCATTGCATCAGAAAACTCACAAAACTGTACCAAAAACTATTATTTTTGCATGAAATACTACGTACTGTTCATAAATGACGTGTGTTTGTGTACGTTAAGCGTTTAGATAACACTGACTGTTAGTGTAGAATACTATTAAATTATATCTTTTATTTTATAATTGGTTAATAATAATGTCGAGCGGTATTAAATATAAAGAATACAATGTATCAAAAGCTCAACGAAAGAGAGACGCAAAAGCTTTGAAAGAGAAGGAAAGGCAGCAAAGGATGGCGAATGAAGAACTAAATGGTGTGAACGATAATAATGCTCGTGAAATGGAAACAACAAAATTAAACATTATATTAGTGTCTCGAAAATTATCTGTGTTTGACGTGCCATCAGATGGCGATTGCATGTATAAGGCTATCGAACATCAGTTAAGTTTAAATAATATCAGCACTAATGTCCAACAATTGAGGACTAAAACAGCGGATTATATGAGTGCGCATAAGCAAGAGTTCGTACCATTTTTAACGAGCGCTAAATCTGGTGATTTGATGACTGAACAAGAGTTTGACGATTATTGCTCGGAAGTGAGAAAGAGTGGTGTTTGGGGATCGCAGTTAGAGCTGAGAGCGTTGTCGCACGTGTGGCGAACACCAATCGAAGTCATACAAGCGGAAGGCGTGTGCGTTACCATTGGAAGCGCTGAATATAATCATAAACAACCATTACTTATAAGGTTATACTATTATAATTATTTTAATGAATTTTTAATGTTAACTTAAATTTATTGATCACTTTTTAATTCTAGTTATCACAGACACGCATATCGACTCGGAGAACATTATAATAGTGTAATCAAATTGTAATCGCAATCATGATTTTGTGACACATATATTAAGTTTTATTTTTATGATTCAATTTATTAAATTTAATTCGATTTTAATTCAAATAAACCAAAAACATTGCGATCATTTCGCAAAATAAAGCGTATGAACATTTGTGGAAAATATCAAATATATGGTAAGACAATACTCTTCTAAAAATTTCATATATACTTTTAGAAAGATATAAATACCTAAAGATTTAAAAGTTTGATTAAAGTAGGGTTAAAAGTTTGCATAATTTTAAAGTTTTTCAGTTTTGATTTACAGTTTATAATTTTGATTTTGAATTTATTTTATTTATTTTGATTATATTTAGATTATGATATAATTTTTTAATTTTGATTATTGAAAATTTTATCTCACTTTTTTGAAGAGAATGCAAGTTTGACTGTCTTATTTATTTTTACATACTTAAACAAAAATAATACGTGCAAATTAGTGATTGAAAATATTCGTATTTTGATTACCGTTACCGAACCCAAAATTATCGTTACCGTTTCGTTACCGGCAAAAACCAAAAATCAAATTTTATTACCGTATCGTTACCGTGAACTTTTTGAAATTCTTTGTCGTACCGTTTCAGTACCGTTAATGCAACATTTAATGTAATTAATTATTAGGCATCAAACTACTGTACAAACTTTTTATATTAATATATATATATTTGTTATAACTATTGCATATAAAATGCGAAAATGAATGCTAAATTGTTCGAAGTAACGTTATATATAATTAGCAAGACTTTAATGCTAAAAATTAGTGAAACTGAAATTTAGTCAAATTACCGTTACCGAACCCAAAATTATCGTTACCGTTTCATTACCAATTCATTACCGTACCGTTACCGGTACTAATACCCAAATTCACTGTCGTACCGTTAATGAAAAAAAAATTTTCAATCACTAGTGCAAATATACTGTACAGTTACTAAAATTATTTTAGTAAAATATTAAGTTTTGAATTTTTTAATTAAAGTTGCCGACGGTTCGGTTGAAACCGCAGTTTCGAACTCCAATTCGTTATAGTTTCGGTTTAATACCGTACATAAGAAAAGAGTGGTTTAACCCGCGGTTTTTCTGTTTAATTTTTTCATGACCCACAACGCCATAAGTGAAACCGTTGGCAACTTTACGTTTAAATACTTTTTGGCTTAATATACATTGTATTTTTTACTTTTTAATTACGTACAAATATTCATTTTTCAGAAACTGAAATCGATAATTTAGATTTAGATTAACGTTAATAAGTTTTTACATAAAAGTTGTTCAATAAATAAAATAAATAAAATTTTCAAAATATTATCGCTATAATTAATCTCCAAAAACTCTGGTTTATGCGCCGTTTTGGTAGTTCTGTACGATTTTAATTGTTTTCTAAAAGATTCTAGGAATGGTGTAAACTCACGAGTTATCCAATTTATAGTCTAATTTAGTTACTAATTTTTGGAAATTTTTTCGAATTTTTATAAATATTAAATAATTGAAAACATCATTATTGGATATATATTTGATTTTTGCAAAACTGATAAGTTTATGTGTTAACGATATGTTCGAAATAAATGTTTGAAACATTCAAAGTTTTTTCATAATTCAATGTTTGGTAAGAATCTTACCGTAAGATTATTATATTTATTGCAAATTTTGTTGATTGTGTTCGTTGTTTAATATAAAGTATTGTATTGTATAGTACAGTACAATACAGGGGTGCGTTCTACCACGGTTTTCGTTAGTTATGATAACTATATCGTTAACATAACTAAGCGATAACTCAATAACGAAAATAGTTAATTAACGAAAAACGCGTTCTACTAAACTTTATTAACGAAGCTTTTGTTTTCGTTAACACATAACTCAATCGTTAACGTGTTTTCATTTGTGA
>JAQGAW010000639.1:0-26142 GCA_034698025.1 Phthiracarus crinitus
TTATTTATGTTATTTTAACAATTATTAAACGAAAATATTACTATTTAATTTCTGAAATTTATAAAATAAGAATAATCAATAAAAATCAGATAAACTTTAAAGCCCGGCTCGGCCCGATTTTTTTATTATTAAGCCCGAACCCGGCCCGTCCCGAGGATTTGTGTCGGGGGCCCGCGGGGGCCCGACAAATCGGGGGCCCGTTTACTAGTCTAGTTCTAACATAAAAACAGACGAACAATTAGCGAATAATCATCAAAACTTCAAATTTTTATTAAAGATTTAATGATTTATCTTGTTATTAACAAAATGAACCAAAATATTGTCAAAAAATTTTCCATCAATTTATTTACGTTATTTAATTATATTTTTTCGAATACCAGTTTATAATTGCGATTCTCTTATAAAACCTCTACGGATTTATTCCGAATAAATAGTTTTTATTTACTGACGTAAGGATAAAAACTCGGTTATCTTTATTAGAGAAATAACGCAGTAAACAAATATATTAACTATTATTATAAGTATTAATGTGAGTATAAAATTAATTTCAGTAATTAATAAGTACCTTAAAAATATAAATTCTTTTAATTTGCTATTATCTCAAGAATAATACGAGGGTAGTTTCTACCTTATACACACTTACAACGCTTTACTTTAGTATTCTTTGTTTTGCTGTTTTTAGGAATCTTATATCTGCACAGAATTTAAATTGTTTTTATGAAACCTAAAAATAAGCGTTCTCTTGAAAAAATCTCAATGAACTCACATGTTGTATACTGTATTATGTAAACATACATTATTACATCGATACAAAAAATTAGATTAAAAAAATTAAATTTGATTAAATTTCCTGTCAAACTTGCGTACTCTAACACAATTTTCGGTAAATATTTGTATTGTCTGTTAATTTATATAAATATATATTTTCGCTTCAAACTAATCTCAATCTCTTTCAAAAGTCCAAATTCGTTAAAAATAAGCACAATTACTCCTACTATCTTAAAATCTGTTTATAGCATATACTTAATTAAAAAATATTTACTAAAACCACTTTTAGTGGTTTAATAGTAATATACACATGTAGGGTGTAATAAATTTATAAACTCCTTGTCGGTTCTAAATTTGCAATAACTGTACTGCTTGCACTTAAAAGATCTTACTATTATCACTATATCCGTGAAGTCATATTCTGAATGATAATTTATTTAACTTCGATAAAGAATCGAATGGTCAGAAAAGTTTAGAATCTTTGCGATTATTATTTAAATTTATCAAACACATTATAAAAACACAGTTTTTTATATATGGATCATAAGTTTTTACTTTCGATGATCAAATAAAATTATCAAACAACCGGTTCATTGTCATGTGAATTCTTTAGTCACTTTTTAATCAACTTTTATTACATAACTGCTAGGAATTATTGCTCAGCTTTTTTATAGTGTATACAATAAAATAAATTATTTTCAGCTCTCTGTAAGTGCTTAAATAGCTAACAAATTTTTATTACCTCTAAACAGTTAAATTAAAATTTTATTAAAATAAGTGTTTGTTATATTAGAATTTTTTTATTTGAAACGGGGAAAAATACTTCGAAAAACACCATACATCATCTTAACTGCTCAGTCTAGAGGTCGTTGTTGTTTATTATAGCTGCGAGTGTTGTCAGCTCTACTCTTTGGTGAGAGATATTTCAATCAAAACGACATTACCGTAACCTCAATCCCCGCATGATTTGCTCAACTGATCACATGATTTGATATCTTAGCTGCGCGTTAAATGATATATGCTTTTTAATGATGCACTAAATTAATTGCGTTAACGCACGTTATTTTAATAACAAGATCGAACTTGATTTGTTGTATTCGTTTTGATTTTTTTGATTATCTACTAAACTAAATATGAATATTTAAAATAAATGGATCATAACTAATTTTTCAGTGCTAGTTTTTTTTACTAGTAATAATCAGAAATTTTTAAAAACAAATAAAAAATTGTTGCCAATTATGGTACCAAAAAAACAAAACTTGTCAAATGTGTGCGTGTATTTGATTGCTCGACATTTTGCCAAAACTAAGAAAGTTTTTTTTAAAAAAAAATTATAGGATGTCATTATAAGAATAAAATATATGTGTGTACACACAATAAAATGCATTGTAGATTACATAATAACATTCTCGCACATAAAAATAATCAAACGGATAAGAGGAAGAGATAGCAGTAATAATGAATGCAGAATATTGTGTTTGAATATAAACTTAATCACACGTAAATTACAAGGCTATACTCATATGACCATATTATGCCAGCATTATTATTATTATTATTATTATCAAAACTACAATTTACATAAATTATGATTTCACAATCTATATTTCACAATTTGAAAAAATTTAACATAAATACATGCATTTTCTATAAATAATGACAACTACTGTAACAGTATGTATACACGCATTTATTCTTCGCTGTCCAATGATAGCGAGGAAATCCCAGTTTGTATGGGTAGACGTTGTGGCTCTAATTACTGCTACAATTGTTATAATAAACACTGTTTATTATACCGAAAGCAAAATAAATTCAAAGAAAATTAGATAATGTGCGAATTTGCAGCAAAATTTACAACAGTTTTCATTAAATTGACAGCATCTATAAAATAACCCAAAAACAACAAACTATAAAAACGTGAACATACGAAAAGATGTTGTAATAAAAACAAATTGATTGCACATAATTTTGAGCAAAATTTCAGTGGAAGTTTGAAATATCTTAATCACTTTGTTTGCGTATAACACGTTTAATTTCCGTAGAATTTTGTTTACTTTCCATTAATAGTGGATTTGATATTTGATGACAAAAACTGACAACAAATTTTATATCTTTATGTTTTTTATCTTATTTGGAAGACTTGTGTCTGAAATAACAAAATATTTCAACCAATAAATGAAAAATATTAAAATTTTCATAAACAAGCTATTTTTAATCGGTTCAGTACGGATCCAATATCAAGGCTGACGTGTGAATAAAAATAAGGAAAATATAAAATTAAATTTTAAATTCTCAAAAATTCTTATAAAAAGCAACAAAAAACAAGTGGAAATTGGGATATTAAATATCAAAACAATTAGAAATACATACTGTACAACCGTTTATATTATGCAATATTTTCATTGCCTTACAAAATGTTTTACGAAAGAGCTTTTACAGTAAGTTAAATATGGTGAGCACGTGAATACCTAGTGATTCTCAAAGTTGCGTGATTTTCACTATTAATATCGCAAATTTGCATTTCATTTACTTTTTCCTTCACAAATTTTAGATACTGTCGATTATTTTGTAAAAATCATGTGAAAACGATAAGAAAAAATATTAGAAAACCTAAATTTTAAATACAACTTTTTATGTGAATTCTTGGCCGAAAATGTGCGTCGAGTTTTAACGTAGATCTTTATCAGTCAAAATTATTGTTTACAAAAGCCAACAAAACTATAAGGAAGAGAGTTAGTTATGAGCAGAACGCAATGAAAAGAATTACGGAGACATTATTGCTTAACATGTAAACAAACACTGAATGAGATAAATTGGAATCTAAAAACAGATACGAAACTTGAAGGGTTAAAATTTTGCACGAACTTTTAGGGCGAAATAGTTTGCGCATTTTATTAGATAAGAAGCAAAAATTCAAGATATAAAATCTAAATATTAACTGATACAAAGGTTGAAAAAATATATAAGATGAACAGTCTTAGTGTCGCCAATATTCGTTTAAATCGTTTTTCTTGTTCTTTTTATTTATAAACAATTGTCTGATAAAAATCTTGAGATTAAAAGTCATCAGTAAAGCTTTTTTAATGCGTTTTCTCTTCGACTATTTGGTTACATAATTATAGATAACTCATAAACATTTTCCATTATCTAAAAAGTTTACGATCACTTGATTTTTTTCTAAATTCAAGCTCAATCTAGTTTTTTCACGATACATACACAAAACTATTCATCGAAAAGAGTTTATGTATATAAATATCTGCAATAGTAATCAAATACGAGCATAAATTCATATGATTTTGATTTGTTGGCAAAATTCTTATCACAGAACAAAAATACTTAAAAGTTTATAAATAAACACAACATTTCAAAATAACTTAATTATGTATTTATTTATTTTTTTCTAAGTTTGATTCATTTAACTAAATTAATAATCATAACTAAAGAAATTAACATAAATTAGGAGTAATTTTTTTTATAATTTTCTTTACAAATTTTAATATCGTTATCATATATATATATATTTGAAAAAAATCACAAAAAATAAAAATGTGACAAATAAAGGACTAATAAAATCCGCAAAAAATTGTCTTTTAAATATAATAATATATGACTATATATACATAATATAAAATACGGTTATCGAGTTGTGCTTTTTTCAAAAAAATTAAAAACAAAAAAGGAGTTTAAAGCGTAAAAACTACATTATCATAATAGCATTACGCTTTCAGTCATTAATAGTCACAAGTTGTCACATTCTTCTTAATGTACTATAGATCCAAATGTGTATGCGATTTGTGTGTCTGCGAGACTGTGTATGAGTGTTGTGGCAAATATTTATATAATTCAAATATTTATGTTAATTAATAATAATAATAATAACTTATATACACATATAACAGTCAAGTGATAAATGTATTATACAAAATGCAATTTGTGTTACTTTTTTTTATTGTTTTTTGTCTTTAATAATCTTATATTTATATATACTAATTCTCTCACTCATTCACACACACTTTCTCATTCATGCCTAAATATTTGTGTTTCGGGAATGTCAGAGACAATTAATTAAATATTATAGTCAATGATTAATTTTTTTAAAAATGATTACACAACACTATAGAACAACATTCACACATTAAAAAACTCTGGCTCTCAATGAAAAAAATATTAATAGCACTAAAAATTTAAACAAAACAAAATTTATAGCTAAAAAATTTGTAATTTGTATGCTTTTTTGTTTGTTTCAAATAAAAATAAAAGAAAAAAATAATATTAATAATAAGTTTTTTGTTATAATAATCGTTAATATCATTAGTAATGTTTATATTTAAGTGGAAAAATGTGTTTTTTCTTGAAAATCACAATTAAATTGTCATTTCTAACTAATATATCAGATTATATAATATAATAATAACGACACTAATAATAATAATGCGATTGAATTTTTGTTAAATCTAAAAAATGATGTAAAGAATTTGGTGGACAATATTTTTTTGTATTGCATTGCTTAGCAATTAACGTTAAAAAATTTTGTAATAATTTTGTTTTAATGAGATCTAATCATATCTCACGCCACAAAAACTAAAATCATATCCAAATAATTGAATATTAGCACGTAATGAATTATCAGACCAAAAACAACCAAAAAATATATCCAAATATCTTTTCTCACATATTTTGTTTTGTTTTGCTCTCCAAATCAAATGCATACAACGCACTATTAATACCGTAACAGTATTAAGCTTATGTTTTTTTGTATACGTTTGCTTTTCCCTCATTAATAACCAATATTAAGCGATTAATTTCTGTCAAATCCCAGAGTTATCGAACGCAAACACAATGCCCTGACTCTGCAAGACATAGAGTCGCTTCTCAACCGCTTCCTTGTATTTGTTTAGCAAACGCTTATCATCTTCGTTATAGACCTGCTGCGATAAACTGTGTAAAAGTATTTGTGCCGTTTGATAACGATTGAAGCACTGAAATATAAGAAATTATATTTATATAACTCATCGATAAAAACAAACTGCTAAAAAGGGGTTCAATTTTAAACACATGATTCCGTAAATAAACTTTCAAAAAAGGTTATGCATTTATTTGTATTTTGCACTGACATAATCAAAAAATAAAAAGAACCCCTAAAATAATAAATATATATCGAAGAAATAATGTGATACCTCTGTTGAGCGGCCATATAGTTCTTCGAGCGCAGCTGTTTGGCACATCTCTATTGCATAATTGTATATTAGTTTATCAGCAGATATGTTATCGAAAGACTTCTGTGTAGTGCTATTTAGAAGCGCTGAGCAGTCAAGTGATTTGCACGTGTTTAGACACTGATGGAAACGATCTTTCATAGTCTTCAATACTAATTTTATATATATATTAAGAGTTTATTAGATATAATTGAGAACAAGTTTTTTCTTTTATTTATTCTGTCACTCTTAACACAATAATTAAGTGTATACAAGAAAAAAACTTAAAAGTGTGACTTTACTTGATCTAACAGATGCTGATGTACGCAATCTTCCAGATTGGACTTCCTTTTGAGATAACTGTAACGCAGATGAAAGTAGTTGTAGTGAACGCACATAGAGAACCAATTGCTCTGCTCTTCGATACGACTCACTGGCCATCTAATCAAATCAATCAAATTGAAAACACTTTAACTTAAATGAAACATTGCTGGCAGATATTGTATTTTTTCAGTTTTCAGTTCCAATTTATATTATATTGCATATCAAACAAACAATTTCCTTAAATTTTTCCCTTTGATTTGATTAAATAAAATATTATACTACAATAAGCGAGAATTTTGTTTATGCAAATGATTTTCTAGATTAACATTTATAGCAATCAACAAAAAGAGACGACAGCAATAAGGAGAAAATTTTCCAATAAAGTTTTCCTTCAAAAAAAATTATAAATGACAGCAAAACAGTAATAAAATACAAACTAAATAATAATAAATCAAAGGCAAGAAAAAAAGGAGAGCAAAAACCTGCATCGAATCATAAACAAACTCTCGACTTCGTTGACCGCAATAATAAAAAATCACTAGTTATTTCAACAATAATTATTTCAAATTCAAGCATTAATTTAAAGTGGAAAAAGTAAAATAAAAAAAGCGAAACGCATAGAGAAATTTATAATAGGAAAAAGAGTGAAAAGAAATGGAGATAACAGAAAAAGGTTATAAACACTGGTTAAAGAGAACAGGAAAATAACTAGAATATACACTGATATACAGTAACGTATCAGTTATGGAGTGACAAAACTGACAAAAAATAACCTTTAATTATACATTATATCACTAATTGAAAACACAAAATAACGCACAATCACGACAAAAAACATAATGGAAAGTACAAACAAACCTCTTTGCTCAACGATTTGGTGATTATCGATATCGGACTGGATTTAGTGGCCGCTAATTCGAGAATACAGTCGACGAGCGCTAATACAAAGTTCAATTTGGCGAGCGTTTCGTTGTGTTCGCGGTCTAATAACGTTTCTTCGGGTAATTCTGGCGCTTCGAAAATGTACTGCTCGTGTTGTTGTTGCTGCGAGTGATGCGTCGGCGACGAAAGAGTAGTGCCGTATGGAAAAACGCAACAGTGATGGTACTGATGAGTTGGCTGTTGCTGTGGCGGCGAATTTTCGTTATGAGGATGATTACGAATCATTAGTTTCTCTCCGCCCAAATTAAATCCGTGATAATGCAAATCATTAAGCGTTAGCGCACGCGATGACGATGAGCCGAACGACAGTTTCGACGTATTGTTACCGATTGTGTTGAGATTTTTTGCTATCAATGGCTCCGTTTTACTGCCGCGAAGTATCCAAGAAGACGGCTGTGTTTGCTGCTGATAATAGTAGTTATAGTGCTCCGGAGAGGTATTTCCCACATTAGACAAAACGTGCGCAGGTTTTGGTGGCGCGCATATCGCTGGCAATAATGGTGATGTGACCGACGCCTGCCTACACATCGGCGGCGGTGTCTGACATCCGACAGTTATCGGAACACTTAGTCGTCGAGAGCTGTTTATTGACATCGGAGACGAAGCTCCCGGAGGTGTTCCGATCACAAAATGCACCGCTGGTGGAGACAGTTGACTAATGTCCGCCACAATACGGCTTCGAGATCCGCTGCCAGTGCTTAGACGCGACTTCATTGAGCTGCACGAGTCTTGACGCTGTAATGAACTTTGTTTGTGTAATGACTTAGGAGTTAATGGAGGACTTGTCAGCATTGAACTATTACTGACGCATTGCATGTTTTCCACATCGCTTTCACCGCTTCCAACAGTCACACCAATACTGCCAATGCTGTTGTTTGAGCCACAACTTCGCTGAATTTTCTCGAACGCTTCTTTTTGCGATGGAACTGGCATTGGTTCGGGTGGCGGATGACGAGTGGCAAGCGGTGAGCCTTTTGGCTTAAAAACACGTTTCACTCCTTTGTTATGGTGTTTTGGCGAGAGAGTGCGCGCTACCACTGGGTTATCGTTTGCGTCTGCGGTCACCATAACAAAGTCGTCGACTTGATCTGAAGAACCTGAGGAGGATTGAGTTGAGGGGTACTCGTCCGCCACTTTTGGTGAGTGAGGCGCCAATGGAGTGATCGACGACGAGCCGAAAGAATTTGGCGATTGTAGCGGCGATGAGGACACTGACGACGACCGCTGCGACGGCTGAATCACTGGCATCGTGTGAGTGGCAGTACGCAGAAACGCGTGATTGAAGAACTCGTCGAATTCCATGCGATCTTTAGCATTACGTCGAAGCAGTCTTAGTAACAAATCGGTTAAATCCGGTGATGTATCGCTGGGTATCCGCGGCGCCAAATTCGGGTTCTTTTCGTAGTAAAGTTTGAGCGCTTGCGGAGTCGATGCATGAAACGGCGCTTTTCCGGTCAAACATTGGTAGACAATGGTAGCGATTGACCATAAATCCGCTTTCGCGTCGTATTTCAACGACATTATTACTACATTATGCACAAAAATAGTGTCAAATACTGGTTTAATACTAGTTTCTCAATCACTACAACAAAACTAGAAACTAAGTTAATCACCGCTCAAACAATAATAAAAATAGACAAAAGGAAAAGCAGAGCAATCGCTGCAGTGAATGGACTAAAGCTATTGTATGGCATATACCAACCATATATATGTATACATTAACGAGTAAGACATACCTTCAGGCGCCATATACATGGGTGATCCGCAGAGAGTGGCGGCCATCACTCCTTCCTCCAGAAATCGAGCGAAACCAAAGTCTGCGATCTTCAGCCTAATCTCTGTTGGCATTGGATTTGTTTTGGTGGAGTCGTGACAGAGCAGTATATTTTGTGGTTTGAGATCGCGATGAACAATACCTTTGGCGTACAGCGCACTCATCGCTCCAGCGATTTGTTTCAAGAATATCCTAATCGTGTCCTCAGACAGCGATCCTTTCGAGTTAAGGTAATCCATGAGATCTCCGCCATTGCAATACTCCATAACCAAATAGACGTAATGTTGAGTCTCTTTGCAGTCCAACAGTGACACTACATTTTCGTGGTGCAGTTCCGTCAGCTCTTCCAATATCTTAATCTCTTTGCCCAACAGGTTCTGCGAGCGCTGAAGATTTTTCTTAGTGATACTCTTAATGGCCACCGAATGGAAGTTTTGTTTGTGTCTTCCTTTGAAGACAACAGCGAACGCTCCGTGACCTATGAGGTCACGATTGTTCCACTCATAGTCGCCCACAGTTTCCATTCCTAAAACTCTTCACTGTTTCACTGTCTTTCAATGTCTTTGTTATAACATTACTATTAGCGTATAACGTATATAACGTATAATGTATAGCATATAACGTCACTAAATATATATATATATATTATACTCTATTGTATTCGCTGTTGTTGTGCTGTTGTTGTGTTTCTAATGTTCACTAATGTTGAGTCGCGTATATGTGTGTTGCGTATGAGACTCTATGGCTCTTTAAATGTTCACTGCTGTTCGCGTATTGCCAACTATAAGCGTTAAGCGTATCATATGATTCAGACTCGCAGTACCAATACATCATACACTACGCACATATCGTCATTGGGTATGACATCTAACGGCTGTAGCTGTGCAACCAAATCTATATCGAGTAAGGGAGGGGTTAATCGTAATGGTTACTAATACTGCGAGCATCACTACACGGTTACTCGCATTTTAAATTATGTATAATGTTATTTAAGAACTTGATAGTGATTTTATTTCACGTTATTCACACAAATAATGATTGGCCCCTAATAATGATTGATTACAATTTTCACGAAAAACAATTTTTGGTTTGGAAACGTTTTTGAGAATATTTTATTTTATTTTATTTTATTTCGATTGGTTTTATTTTTTGCGTTTTAGTTTTGAGTAAACATTTGTTTTATAGTGTGTTCGTTTGGATTTTTATTTTATTTCATTTTTTGGTTTTTAAAATTTGTTTATAAAAACAATTTTCAAAATATTTACGATTTCTATATCGTAAAAAGTCCCAAAAAATACCAAAAAAATTTCATACAACTCACAAATAATTAGATAAAGCAAAATGATTTTGAAAAACATGTTTTACATTAGGATCGGTCTATAAGTAAAATATTAGGGAGCATTAAATTCAATAAATTAAATTAAATGTCTCTCTTATCAATTTATTTCACAGGTGCGCTAAAATGACTAAATGTATTAATTTCGTTGAACCAAATAAAATAAAAGCTTAAGCTTAACTTATTTCAAAAATATAAAGACTATAACTCACAAACAAATATGGTTAATAATAACTATTTAGTACAATGAATGATACTTAAAGGGATTATGTAGAAACATCTGGGATATGCCAATGAGTGCAGTATTAATTGTATTTTAGAATATTTATGAAAGGGCTGGTGGATTAGGCATTAAAATATTCACTGAAAAACTTTATTTTTTGAAGTTCTTTTTTTAGAATCATATTTCTAATGCTAATGAAGTTTTTAGAGATTTAAAGTACTCTCTCATCTTTAATCATGTTTAAAAAAAGTATTTTTTTTGTTTTGTTTGTTAAAATGCGTATTTCAGACCAGCCCTAAACTCGGATACAATATTATTAATCACACAGTTTCTAAAAAATTGAGATTTATGCGCACGTGTTTTTGTTTTTAAATGTTAGTACTCATAAATTTAACAAAATCTTTTTGTTTTCTTTGTTTTGTGTGAATACGTTATAAACTATCGTTGTACTGGTCAAGCAGGTTATTGACAGTGTAATCAAGCTATAAATAGTATAACTTGCTTGACCAGAACTCTAGTATCATTTACTCTCAAGGGCTGATTTTCGAAAGATAATATTTGCAGGGATTTATAAATTAGGGAAAGAGTTCATCACTTGATGTACACGTGCAACACAACAAGGGAGTGCCCACAAGAGTTGGATTTGGAAATCAAACAAATACATGCAAAAGTTGCAAACAAAAGAGTACACACAAATACACTGAAGTTAATATTTAAAAGTTATTGAATAACGTAATTATAATTTTCACTTTAAATTTATTTTATATTTTTTATTTAAACTTCTTTTCCATATCAGGCATAACGCAAACAATAGTTAAACAGTTTATTCTTTAGACAGTGAAATGCGTGGCAACAGCACGAATGAAATTATGATTTTTATTAATTTAAATAAATCACTAATAATTTTTAATTTGATAGCTAAATGCTAAAATAATTCATTTACTACTTTAGTTGTTAGCATTCAACTGTTTATTCCCGATTAACCGCTTTTTATTTCGCAGTTTCCCATTTCGTTGCCTCGTAATTTTAAATAATAAAAATAATTTATGTTAGACCTTATATATACTTGTAAATAAATTTAAAAAAGGTATCCTCACATTATAACGAAACCCCTTTACATCGAAACCTTAACATTAAATGAAAGACATAGCGAATAATAAACAAAATTTTGTACAAAAAATACAACCAATAAAATCATATGTTTAAAATTTTTGAATTTATTACTGATCCCTATTGTTCATGAATTACGAAAATTCTTGAGGGTTTTTTTTTGTTCTAGGACGCGGCAAAAACCTATTCTGGCGGTGAAATTGTAAGTTATCATTCAACTATCAACCCTAATCTAATCAGAAAATTCAAATTTAGACTATAAATTAAGTCTTGAGGTCCGGTTAAAATAAAATTTCACTATTAGTATATATTATCTTTACGGCTATTTGTAACCAATAGATTAATTGTATCTACATTTCAATCGATTAAATGTTATGTTATTTAATTTAACTTGAATTTTAATTGTTTTGGGAGACATCATCCCAGAATTAGTAATATCGCTGAAATTTTACATATCCAACTCTGCTAATAATTTATTAGTGCTTATCGATTTGATATTAAGGCTTAATTCTGGCAAAACGATAGAATGATCTTGAATAAAGAAAAAGAGGTCAATTCAAGTTAAGAACTTCATTGTTGAGACTAAAGAGAATAAAAGTGTATTCACTCTTGATATAAGTTATAACTATAACACAAAGAAATAAAAAGTTGCCAGAAAAACCACTACACTTTTTAAAATTCACATTTACTGTGTGATGCCAATGTGTGTTAAGAAACTACTAAATGTAAGACACATTTGGTTGCACAGCCAGTAAAACTGATGTAACCAAATAATGTATGTTACAGTAGACTAGTATAGACTACAGTATTTATGAAAGAATCTAATTTTATTCTACCCAAGTTCATTAACAAGTGATGATGAATTGGTTTTTTGAAAAGTCTCAGGTTAGCTATGATTTTAATTTTCATCGAAATTAGTATTTAACAAACAGAGAATTAAGTTAACATAAGCTTGTATAGGCTGATACGTATTACGTAATTATCAAAGTGCCTTTTAAATACAAATTTTTATGCCAATGTTTTTCTTTTTCTGTGCGCATTGATGGTTATCTTTATTTTATGAATTAGTAGTTCGTTATAAGTAATTCTAAATTAGCAATTAAAACATTGAACAACTCTTTTTTGTTTTAAAACGGGATACGCGTTTAGTTTTTGCGTACATTCACGCGTATATTAAGTAACTATTTATACATATGTACAATGCGTGAAATCTATAAATTCATTTTAAAAAGGGTAGAAATGATGTAATATAGCAAATAAATTTCTTTGCAACACATACACAGAACTTTTGTGTGAAGCGCTAAATATTATATATGAGGTTACGAGAGGTATTGAGTTTTAAAAAATGCAACAATAATTGTCTTATCAGTTGACTGTTAAGATAAAATTTAATAGTTTACGAAAAAACTAGATTACAATATTTTGTTTTTAATAATTATTAAAGATTATACAATGACTGAATTTTACATAAACTGTTAACAAATATTCGTTCGGTGCGTTTCAAATATAACGCAAAAATATTTTAAGCTTAAAATAAATAAACATGTGCTCATCTCATCGTCGCGTGAGTTTCACAGTTTTGTTTTATTGCAATCGCGAACATATAGGAAGTTAACGAGTTAAAGCAGAGCAAAGTTTTTCCGTAATATTTGGCTAAAATACTATTGCACCATATTCTGAGTGCCAAAAATACGGTATCATTCGTGATGTTATGAAAAAAAACTCGTTTAAAAATAAAAACAAAAATTTTTTAAATTTTCTAATATTCAACAGAGAAAAAATTTGACAGTTACGGCACATTTTTATGTATTAACGAGAGAAATCACTTATTATGCCGAAGTAAAAAAATAAGCAAAATCTTATTTGCTAACATTATTAAAATGAAAGTGAGTGAGCGATAGAGGGAGAGAAGTAGAAGAGTTAGAACACGTCAATCACTATAATTAGAAATTAAATATGAAGTTTCGCTCCGAACTGATAATAAAAACTGAAAAATCATCCAGTGTTAGCTAAGCTTAACGAATCGGTGTTATAATAGGAAAATAAGTGTGCGCACACTAAATCTTATTTTTTATTTATTAACTTTTAGGCTTAACGAAGTCATATGTATATTAATATGTTAAATACAAATCAAATAACGCCTTGACTTATATTTTATGCGCGAGAAAAGTGCAACTGAGATGTTCGTGTGTATATTTAACCCAATTTAAGAAGAAAAGTAAAGTTTCTAACAGATTGAAGGACTGACTCTGCATGAGAGAAACGAGCAAAAAAAAGGCATTTTTTAAGATCACACACACGCACACAACTGATAAGAAGAATAATTTTTATGAACGAAACCTTATGCCAAGATTTTGATTCTCAGTTTCTTATTTGTAATGACATCTTTAATACATCGTAACGTGAAGTTATGGAAAAAAATATGCATATAATCCAAATAGATTTTCGTAGATTTATTTGATTAAAAGAAAACTGAATATAAATTACTGATTCAATGGTAATAAAAAAGCGCTGCGTTTATTATTGAAACTAAATTTGCATTTATTAAACGCAAACAATGAATATTTTAGTATTACTTCACTTTGTCCTAATTCTGTAATGTAATTGAATTTTTACTGTTTTGTTTTTAAAAACATTGAATTAAGTAATGGGTGTGTTGTTATTTTATACAGAGGTGTTAATGATTGAGTTAATTGTATGAAATATGAAGAAGGAATCATTTTTTCCAGCTATACTTATTGCGATAAAGTTCTTTTTTATTGTTGTTATAAATCATATATAAAAACAAATTAAAAGCGAGTAAATTATCCACATTTTATAATTTCATAAATTTATAAAATAATAATAAAAAGATATGTAGCTTAGAGTTAGAGAACAAAGTTTAAAAGTATTAATCAAAACAGAGAATATTTCCAAATTGGAATAAAAACAATTCACGACACATTTACAGAGAGCTGACAATCTAATTGGTCAATGAATACAATGAATGGGACAATTATAATACGGTAGTTTTATGTCTAAGATGTGCAAGATATCAAATTCCTTTATTAATATAAAGAACACGTGAAATCCTTTAAGTAGAAAGATGCTTCCAGCGCCATGCCATGGTCTCTAAGACTAGAGCCATGCGCTGGAAGCCGTGTGCCATAGTTTGGGAGAGAAAGAGATATTTTGAATATGCCTTAAGGCATATTCTATTTATAAGAGACACACTGCAGTGTCTTCACTCATTAAGTGAATTGCACATCAATGTGCATATGTTTATAAAATCATAAAAATTATTTTTTCAGTGTTTGGGTTAATTTTTAAAATAAAATTAACACTAAAATTAATAAAATAAAATGTTTATGTGGGTTTGTGCGGGTCTGTTTTTGTATTTTTATAAGGGGAGGGGTAATTTTTAGCATATTTTTTTAAAAAGCAGTAAAGCGACTGAAGTCAGTCGTGATGGAAAGTGTAAGCTAAGGCTATTCTGAGGCACTATCTTTCATTAGAGGTAAGCAGCTGCATGTTGCGATCCGTTGGCATTCGAAATGAGGGGTAGGGTAGTGCCGGGGATACCATCAGCAATGATTGGGTCCGTATTTCTGTCAGTCCGCTCGTCTACCTGTCCGTCCGTCGTACGCCCGTTCACCTATCCGTTCACCCATTCGTCCGCCTATACACCCAACTATCCATCCGCTAGTCTGACCGTTCTCCAACCCATTAGCACAACCGGTCACCCACCCATTAGTTCGTCCACCTGTCCGTCCGTCTGTTCGTTCGCCGTGAGTCCTGTCCACCAACTAATTCATCTGTTCGTTCGTCGGCCCGTCCAAAATTACGTTCGACCATGTATCTGTCAGTCAATACGTCTGTGCATTTATCTGCGTCCATCTGTCCGTCTATACATATTTCTGTATATACATCTGTAAATCTAAACGTCTGTGCGTTTATACGTCTGTCCGTTCATACTTCCGTCAGTCTATCCATCTATCCATTTATCCATTTATATATCTATCCATCTGAAGAGGAGAATACTATGAGTGCATGAATGTATTAAAAGTGAATGTAAATGACTAAAAAAACTTGTAAAATAATGACTAAAATGTAAATGAATCGTAAGCGACGCTAACATTTGCTTATGTTAACGCTCAGTGTATTGATAGCTCGCAAACGCTTCACTTTAAAATAATAATTATTATGAGCTATCGTTAAGCCTTTAAGGCAATTGTTTTCAATTATATATTTTTAAAAGTATATCTTATGTTTTGTTAAACTTTAATTTAATTGATTATCTCAATCATTGACTCTTTATTATAATTAATTATTTGTGTTTGTTTGTGAAAGCGTGGACAACGGCGGAAGTAATCACGTTGGACTGTAGTCTGGACACGCGTCAAATGAATTAGTATTCTTTTTGTATGGTATAAATGTTCTCTTATTTTATTTAATTAATTAATATATTTGATGTTATCCTCACGTGTAAGTCATTGACCCCAATCCGAGTCTTAAGGGAGGGTACCCAAGGTTAGGCCTAAGCGTTAATCGGCGATTACGTGACTGATGTGGTTTCGTTTGGCGTATTGTCGTGCCTTCAATGTCTTCGTGTTGACAATAGGTCACATCTATCCATCTATCCGTCTATCAATCTATTCGTCTATCAGCGTGTTAATATGATTGTCTTCCCCTCTACCAACCGTTCGTTCACTGTCTGGCTATGTATGTATGTATGTATGTATGTATGTGTGTGCCTGTGTGTGTGAGTTTTTGCGTATTAAGATGGGATAATATGGGATAATCGTATAAAATATCTAATAGCTTCAAAGTTAATTGCGTTAGATTAAACGAGGGCATTAACATATATCTATATTAGACTAGACACCAACACAAAGTGCATAAATAAGTATGCCGTTGGATTATTTGTCCGATAATCATATATATTGTTAACAGCTATGTTTAAGCATCAAATAATATCAATAAATTATTTCTCAAAAAACGAACATTAATCTGTATTCATATACATCGTATATATTAGATATTAGCTTATCAATTGGGCAATATTTCACCGTCATTGCTTCATAATAAACATTTTTAAGTTGTATTCTAATTATTTTTGTAATTTACCGTTTGAAAAGTCAGTTTTGGCTAAAATTTCAAATTCTGTTAATTAAATCACTATTGTTATCAACAGTAAGAAACAATTTCTAACATAATTTTGTTAAGTAATCAAATTATATTTTAGGTTCTCATTTGAATATAAATAAAATCTTTTTGGTTGAAGCAGTTTCGTAGAAATCAATGAAAAGAAAAATTAATTATAAATCAAAGACATTTTTACTTAATAAATTTTAATTTTATTATCAACTTTATTTCAAATTTAATTTCATATTCTCGTTCGCAATAACATTAATCGTCAAAACCAAGGTAATCTTAAAAATTCTTAAAAATTTATTAAACTTTAAAAATATCTAGAATGCTGTATTTGCAACCGATAGAAATGGTATGCGTTGAGAATGATGGGTTTAAAACTGGTTTCAGATCCTTTAAAGTTATCAGGGATCTTCTAATAGAACTAATCATTATTCAAGTTAAAGTTAGTTTGACTAGCAGCGAACCCGCACAAATTGATATCCTTTTGTGGGCCAACACCAATAAGAATATTAAAAGAAATGGGATTTGGCGTATTAAACAAAGTCTTAAGAGCTTAAACCTATTAAGTCTTAATGAGATAAACGGTTCCGGTTATTTAGGAAATGTTACTTATTCTCAAACGTTAGTTCATATTCCGACAAACTTTAGAAAAGAAAATTTAATTCCGTTCCTCAATTTTATATTTAAACTTCAGAATTTCATACATCAGAGACTGAAATTGTTACAAAGAACAAAAAGTTTCAGCCAATTGCTCATACATCGGTATTCCTTTTTCTATAAAAGAATCGTTACAGTAAGTTTGGGCCCCTTTTGGAAAGTGTGTGTTACTATGGGGCAGACTACAGCGCACTGCATGAGTTCTGACTCTTTCTGGCTTAAAGGTTTTGATTACTCAGGTTATCAATGTCAAAACTTTAAGTTGTTTCGTGAAAATATTATCGATAATGATGTATCAGCTTTGGACTTTGTTAATGAGTTTAAAAGTACTTTAATTTTTAAATTTAAAACTAATAATTCACTTTACCATTCAAGCATTCTTGAAGAGACTGCAACAAAGCTTTATTATAAGCATACTAGCATATAAGTTCTCTTAAAGCAATGAAACCATAGACTCCAATAGATCTTAAAGAAAGTTGTGGAAAATGGCTTATGTAGATCGATTGCGGCAATACCCGATTTTGCCCGAAATTGTCCGCCGAATTCTATCTTTACTGTCCGGGCAAATGGCATTATTCCTGGCAACTTGCCTGAAAATCGTTTACAAACTAAAGCTTTTACCTCGTAACTATAATATTTTTAAAACTGATGAATAAATTTTTCCAAAATTTTCAATATAATTTTCTAAAATTTATACTTGTAGTTCTAAAGTAACTTATTTTTTGTGGGTTATATCGAATAATCACTTAATTAATAAAGTTATTATTAAAATAAAATATTAATTAAAACTTATTTTTACATTATACGACATTTTATCTTTATTACCCGAAAACCTCAATATTAGACATTTCTATTGGGCGTCCGAAATTGCCAGCCCGAATTATAAATTTATGGTTGCCCGAAAATGATCTTCCCTACAAATGGCAAACAGCTTCCAGCGCATGGCTCTAGTCTTAGAGACTATGGCGCTGGAAGCATCTTTCTACTCCTTTATTTAATATAAAGACTGCCAAAACGACGACGGACGGACAGACAGACAGACAGACAGACAGACAGACAGACAGACAGACAGACAAGGTCAAATCCATAAGCTAGGCTTCTATAAAAAAAAGTCAGCTAAAAATTAAATTTAGATCTCCAAAAGTCAAAATTGATTAACAGTTTTTGTGTAGAAATATATTCAATAAAAATAAACCTACAAATTTTTCGCATTAACGTTCTATCATTTTGATATTATGCTTACACTTTAATTTAGTTAAACATAATTGAATTTTGTTTTATAATGAAAACATCAATAAATTGGTTTTAAAAATTAAATAAGCCATTGTTTATTGTTTTATTCTAACTAACGTTATTCAGTCCAACTTGATTTTATCCAAAATGAGTTTTGTAACATTTGTAAAACATTGATGTTCAATGTTCTGTAGACTAACACTGTTTTCAACTTTAAGCAAACAAACCACAATTTACAGTACAATAAGTTTTAAGTACTGTAATGTGAAAATTCCTTGAAATGTATTATCAAATTTACGATATTTTAAGCTATAATTACGTATAAATGAACTTTAGAAATCATTAAAATTTAATTAGTTTTAGTTGAATGTACAATACGTGTTGCATACGTTTTGTAAGCAATCATTTTTAGCTCACTTTAAAAAAAATACAAATTACAGTGTAATTTGTCGAATACAATGAAATTAAAATTAAGCTTAAATATTAGAATTGTAAATGGATTTTGTTTAGGCTGCGTTTAATTTAAATTTGTTTAAAATATGATTTTTTATTTCTGGGTAGAGTTTTTTAGCGTTTATTAATATATTATACAATTATTGATTTTTATTAAAAAGAACTAAAAACACTAAAACGCTATTTAAGTAATTATGTAAAGCTGTATAATAAGGTAAAAATATACTTTTGATATATAACTTTAAAGTATGTTTAATAAATATTATAATAACTATGTTTTATTTTTTCCTGCAAAATACTTTTTTATTAATCATGTGTCGTAAATTAATTTTCCTAGAAATATCTTATAAAACGTTAAGTTAAACTATTAAGTAATTTAATTTTATGAAGTCAGCAAATGTAATAACCATTATATAACTTTGAAATACAGAAGTCATTGGGATTATATGGACCCGACCTCATTCTTTTGCGACTCCAGGTATTTAGTAATAATATAAATAAAATTTTCATTTAATAAGCATACAATAAAATTTATTTGCCTTATCATAAATTATTCATCATTTATTGTCATTGCAAACATTAACAACAGTATAATTTAATGGTTCAAAGGATTATATTTAATAAGTATAACAAGATTAGAAATAAAGTAAGTTTTAAAGATAAACATTAAAAACACGCGATTTGAATATTATTTGATAAAACTTATTTCTATATTTACTACTAGTTTATTATATACAAATATTGTCGTTAAATAGAATTTTAAGTTTGATAATATATGCAAACCGATAAATCCAAGGCCTAATAGAGGTCAATAGATCACAATATAAAAACAATTGTTACTGTGGGTAATTTATTTGAAAATCTGCCATAAGTAAATAAGATTAAGTCTTTAGAAATTTCATCTGCGGTCAGTGCCGCTCCATTACAAGTTATAGAAGTCGTCCTTCAAAATTCAGTGTCTAAGTGTTGGTCGGGTAAAAACCTGATAATATGCCTAAAGCGTGTGCTATTAACTATTATATTCATAGAATCCCCCCTTAATTACCCGATAGCTCATTATATATTACTTTATAAAAAATAAGAGAAGCAAGCGATGAAACTTTAAAATGGTATGAATAAGAGAATAATTTTAAGTTATGCGTTGTTAAGGAAAATATCACTGATGTGAATCTAAATGCAGATTTTTGCGAATAAAAAATTATAATTTAAATTAAATTACAAATTTCAACTAAACATCATGTAAAACACTATTTTTCTCATTAAATGGCAATTTTAGTTTGAATTTAAAGTTAAAATATAACTAACAAGAAATCGTTGTAAGTTATATTCATGAGAAAAAGTTTTGTTTATTTTTTCACACACAAAATCGACATTTGAGCGTATAAAATATTTAATGTTTGCGCAAATTTTAATTCAAAGCGAGTAAAGAAATAAAAAACAGAAAAAATGTAGAAGAAAAGAGTAAGAAAAAAATCGCTTCACATCCTGGACACGATTTGGTGAAGTGAGTGATGAATCACATGCAGCAACAAGTTTTTACTATAACGCGTATCACTAATAATAATAATAATAATAATAATAATAATTTATCGCTGGTTGGCGTAGTAGTTGTTGGAACGATAACGTAAAATAATACGAAAATAGAAGCGTAACTTAAAAAATGTTAAGTTCAATGCAGAGATAAAAAAGCGTTCAGTTTTAAGTGTGTAAAGTGTTTAAATGTGTGTTTGTATGGGTTATCGAAATCAGATCAGGTTTTCTCTTCGCACACTCTCTTAGAACATAAAAGATAATTTATACTGCAAACAGTGACTAATACTTACTAATACATCGCACATATATTATATAATCCCAAAGTTCATAAAACTTATTCAATAAAATGATTTATTGTTCAGTCATAGCTAATGACTATTCGAGAAAATGATTTCATTGCTCAATAATAGTGTATAGTCTATTGTATGCATAATAGTATGATATAACGATTAAGTAAATATTCAAAGCAACTCTTTTGTTTGCCTCGATTTCGTAATACATCCAAACATCATCTATTGGTTACAGCATAGAAAACACAATTCTTTTAATTAAGTTCACAAATAACTTATTGATTTTATGTACAATAAATGAAACAATAGTATGGGCTAAAACTCATAAATAAATACCATAAGTTATTTCATAAGTTTTCCTGCATATATGTGTTGAGCACTTTTGATTAAAACTGTTTGAACTGATGATAGTTAAATAAACCAAATGTAAAAATAGACAAACCATACTATAATTGACCACACGCTGGCTTTTTTAACTATTAAATCACTCATATATGCTGTAATTGCTTGACATTTATTATTAATTTTTTAGATACGCTTAACAAATATAGCGAAACAGTTTTCAAAATCTCAAAACATTTTTGTATCCCCTAAAGCTTAGATTACACTACTTTTAGTATTTGATTGTATTTAAACTAAAGTTTCCGAACTCATAAGCCTTAAAACGATTCTGTGAGATATCAGTGTGTGTCTACTAATATGTAATAATAATAATTGATGCGAAAAATTCAGGGATTAAATGAGATTTGACTGAAGCTAATTTTAGCCAACATTTAGATGTAAACGTTTAGATGTTTACGCGTATACAAAGTCAATGCACTTTATTATTATAGTAATACTTTTAATTGTTTATACAAACACTTATTTTTAACCAAATAGAACATCATATACAAAATTATTTTATTGAACATTTTTATAATATCAGATTATATTGTAAAGTATTATCGAATAAATTAATTGCTATATTAAAGCCAAAGAAATAATTTTTTTGTTGACTAAAAATATTGAATAACAGTTAGAGTATTGATTATTAAACAGTTATTGATTACGATATAGATTTTTTTTTTTAATAATCAATGAGCTATGAAAATACCCAGTAATTGGAAATAACCTCAATAATATTTATATTACTTAAAATTAAAGGTGTTTTGGTTAGACTTTAGAGAAACCAAACAAAACCATAAATTTTCCATTGCTTTTTGGTTATTACCCAAATAAAAAATCATTAAAAAACCATAAAAGATTTCAAATTTTGAACCAAACCAATCCATTAAAAAACCATTGGATTAATCCATGAACACCTTTACTTAAAATTAGGAAATTAATGAATAATGGTTTGGATAAGCGTAAGCAGATGTCTCTCAGTGCTATCAATAAGTATTATGGGCTATAGTGGTGATCACTGTCATATAATAGTAGAGACATCTCATGATTCATACTAGACTTTCCAGTTGTTAATATTTTCAGGCCCGAGCCCGACTGAAGCCCGATTGTTTGATGTTAGGCACGAGCCGAGCCCGATTTTTTGACTAATTTAAAGCCCGACCCGGCCCGATGTAAATAGTGTCGGGGGCCCGCGGGGGCCCGATTAATACTATATATTATAATTATCTATTTATTTAAAATTCTATTATTTCATTCTTCATTAGAGTCAAATAAGCTTGTCTTATATGTTATACATAGATTAGCATATTTGAAAATTATTTTTAACACAATATATATAAGATAATAATTTTGCTTTATTATAAAGTAAAGCCCGGCCCGGCCCTAAATTTTTAAGATATGGCCCGAACCCGGCCCGACAAAATATGTCGGGGGCCCGCGGGGGCCCCACAAATCGGGGGCCCGCTGGAAAGTCTAATACAAACCAACATAAACTACGGAAAATTATAACATTCTCGTTTAAATAAGAAAGTAAATTACATAATATATTTAATGTATATAATATGGTGAAATATATTTTGTTTTATTTTATCAAAGATAAACGCCGAATATTTGGACGAACTCCTTATATATTTAATATATGACTAAAATATACATAAGAATTTGGTTGGCTATTTCATCAGTTTATAATATAATTTAATTTCATTAGTTTACTGTATAATAATACTTATATATTTCATCATTTTTTAAAATATATATAAGAGATACTGATAATTGTAGTTAAACAAGTGAAACCGGTTGTTGAAGACCTATAATAATTCCGTGAGTTTACAATTCTTTTAGATATAAAATATTTAAAATTTCATCACTTTTTAAATAGAAAAATTTGTTAGAAGCAGTGAATATTTTACTAACACTCGCTGAAAACATGTTAACATTGTCTTACATCAAAGCTTTCCCAGTGGTTATGAGGCGTCAGTGAATTTTATGTCTGCTTTATTCCCTTCTATTATTTCCCCACTAAACTACAAAACAACTATACATCTTGGACTGAAGAGTAAAAAATTTGGTTTGCGATTTCATCAGTTTATAATAAAACTTATATAATTTCATCACTTTTTAATATATATATAAGGATAACTGTTAATTGTAGTAAAACAAGGAATCCGGTTGTTGTTGACCTACATTTGCTTATTCGATAAAAAATATGAAAAGTTGCGCACTTAATATCAGTATAAAGTGTGTGAGTGATTGTGAGAGCAACTGATAATCATTCGTCAATTTAACGCATATTATGTAATAACAAAATATTTATCTTATTATTTAATAATATTCTTTCTGGACATTAAAACATTTGTTAATTCAATTCAAGCAATAATAAAAGATCAAGTATTATATTGCGAAAAATTGGTGTAAAATATATATATATATATATCGGATTATTTGATTAAAAATGAGCGACGATTGTTTTGGTGATCTTCTAAAGTATATATTAAATGACGAAAATGAGCACTGGTTTAATAACATTTTGGGAAACGATAGCCAAACTTCATCGATAAATGCTTCCAACAAAAAAGGTATTTATTCTTACACTTAAAAGTTTATTTTTTACTTGAGTAAGGCTTAAATTCTTATAAATAACCTCATCGTTGTTTTTGACACTTTTAGCTTGCGATCACTTGACGCTCGCGAGCGTTGAACATAAATTTAAGTAAAATCTTTATAAAAATTTGAGATTAATAAAAATATTTTATTTAATTTGAAAAATAAATAAAAATATAAAATTATATATTTTATTTGAATTTCGAATAATTTGATTGAGCATTGGGTATGCTATATATAATGTTATATAAATATTAAATGAAATTAACCATTTTTCATCTAAAATATACAAAATCTTCGATAACTTTCACAGTCCACACACATTCACTGGCGTTTTCAATACTCTTATGGGGTGATCATCACTGAG
The DNA here is from genome assembly GCA_034698025.1 of Phthiracarus crinitus. Taxonomy (NCBI): domain Eukaryota; kingdom Metazoa; phylum Arthropoda; class Arachnida; order Sarcoptiformes; family Phthiracaridae; genus Phthiracarus; species Phthiracarus crinitus. The sequence continues at coordinate 24,324 of JAQGAW010000639.1, forward strand.
TATCATTGACTATAAATTATGTCAAACGTTTCCCCACTATTCCGCGATTTTCCAAATAATAGAAAAAAACGTAATAACAAGTTTTTATATTTGAGTTATAATACTGTAATTAACATTTAAGAGAATATATATATTGTTTTATGCCATATCTCAACATTAGAGTTCATTTAAACGTTAATCGATATAGAAATGTAATATTTCATTACTTAGATTTTAAGTAGAATTTCCTATTTTTAAAATTTTCAAGCCCGAGACCAACTGAAGCCCGATTGTTTGGCAAATTTAAAGCCCGGCGGTGAAAAGTTTCGTTTGCGCGAAAAATACAACATATTATAATATTCAATTTATTTATAATTAAATTATTTCATTTTTCAATAGAGTCAACTAAGCTTGTTTTAAATGTTATACATTAATTAGTATATTTGCAAATTATTTTTAAAACGATACAAAATAGAAAAATATTTGCTTAATTATAAAGTAAAGAACGTCCCGACAAAAACGGGTCTATGGGATCCTGACAAATCGGAGGGCCGTTAAAAAGTGTAATTTTAAGCTTAAAAAGTTTGAAAAAAAATTTACACTTCAAATAAATATTGAGTTTCTTTCATTAATACTAATTTACAGATCAAAATGTAGAATACGATACAAACACAACCCAAAACGAATGGTTTCGACATTTAGAAAATACGGTGGAATCTATGGATTCGATTCCACCCAACCATATGTTTGATAAGAAACCGATTAAAGAAATGAATTGCCGCTGCGACTCATCGAGTGTAATAAATATCCAAACATCAATGCAAATCATCGAAAATGAAAGTGTAAATCAAGAGGAAAGCGGTTTCACATTATCAAGTAATTACCGAATATCTATTGACGCTTATTTTATAAACGCATTTTAAAGTCATGAATAACAAACAATTAAGAAAAGAACGCAACACTAAAGATGTTTTTGATTAAAATAATGATTACGCAAACAACTAGACTTATTATTAAAAAATGAAAATTTCTAAATTATAACATAATAATTTGTAAAATTTTAATAAATAATTCTTTAAAAAATTTTTTAGTGGTTTAAAACTTTTATTAATAATATATTAATTATCAAGATATTTCACTAGTAAAACGACGTGGAAGACCGCCGGACACACGAACACCAATCGAAAAGAAAGATAATACTAAAAAAGTTAATAGAAAATCGGCTCAAAGATATCGAAAAAAGAAAAAATTAGAAGAACAGGAGAAAAGGTATCTATTATTTAACATGCAGTTTTTTGACAAAAATGATTTTTAATTCGAATAGATTGAGAGCAATAACTGAGCTCAACAAACAGAGTGATGTTAATACTAATTTAAAACATAAAGTCGAAAGTTTGGTTTGCGATAACAATAAATTTAGAAAGTTATTCAATAAATTCGGTATTGCGTGGCCACATGACGAGTTAAACGATTTAAGTTCTATTGATGTGGATTTAATGCAATATCAGGACAAGAATAAAAAAATTTAGATTTGGTTTTGACTGACAAAAAAACATCAACATTTAAAACTTCATAAATTTCCATATTTTTTTATTTTAATACTTTAACCCAACCATAGTTTAGTTTTAATTTCGGACTATAGTCTATCGATAATTTAATCTTTTATGGATTTTAATTATCCTAAAATTTTCTGTCGATAGACTTTAGTTTATTCTATTTTGATATTATTTCACATTTTTTACTCTTCTCATTCAAAAATTGATTCATTCAAAAATCAAACTTATATTCGAATCCTTAACCATCTATATTTTCAATCAAAATATCAATAATTAATTTCTAT
>JAQGAW010000640.1:0-26093 GCA_034698025.1 Phthiracarus crinitus
CTCGAATATTTAGCCCGAAAAGATTTTAATCTTAATATTCTCGACAAAATTCCGATATTAAAACTATTCTATTATAAGACATTTAATGATATTAAGAGAGTATCTGAAAATCTTTCAAATAAAATCATTGAAAAATATAACGAACATCTCATTGATTACAAATATGGCGTCATAAGAGACTTTTGTGATGGTTTAATAGAGGCTAAAGAAGAGGCGATCAAAGAAGAGAAAAAGTCAGCAAAATATCTTAATGACAAAAATCTTGCGCTGGTTTTCACAGATATATTTAAAAGTTTGTATAAATTAATTTTAAAAACAAATGAAGCAGAATTAAAACTAGTGACCCGCACAAACCATACGCTCAATTCCCTTTCCTCATTCTAATCCCTGCCCGCATTTTCTTCCAGAACTTCATTATGCCTTATATTATTTGTTCTATCATTAACTCTTCTAACATTAAGCGCCTGTTTACTCTGCGATTTTTCGTAATGCCCATGCGTTCACATACACTTACATTCACTTTACATATCATAGCTCTATGCTCGATATGATGTCGCAAGCTTTCACAAATAGTATTGAATGCATTGAGTCACTAAATATACTCAATGTATTAACAAAGCTATAAGCGTTGTTATATCGAGTACAGGTCGAAAAATTTCTAATTTTTAATCCCACTCCCTCCCGCAAAAATTTATGCAATTCCCGCGGGACCCACTCCCGTAGAGATAAAATTAGCGTTCCCGCCTCTCCCGTTCCGCAATTCCCGCAACATTGACTAAAAACATAAAATCGTATGAAAATATTCTTTATATGTTATATATAATGTATTTAGATATAGATGAAATGCATGGTTATCAGACAATTTTTATTTATATAAATATATCAAACATTTACTCATTTACAAAATAAAAATTAGGTGAAAAAAATTATAAGTGTCATAAAATCTCGTCGAATTTAAATATAAATATATTTACACAAGTGGTTTGCGGGAATAAAAGATTTGCGGGATTCCCGTAAATTCCCGCATATTTTTAGCCTAATCCCACTCCCTCCCATCCCGCGTATTTTTCAAGTGTTCCCACTCCCTCCCGCTTCCCGGGGAACCCGTTTTCAACCTCTAATTTACACTTATAACTCCTGAAAAAATGTTTATTATGAAATTTTTGATTAAAAATTTTTTTTTAAAAATCCATTTTTGAACCAATTCTTTCAAATTTAATCTTTTTTCATTTGGTCCCATTTTTAGCCCTTAATTGCTATATTTATATTTTTCCAGATTTTTAGACAATTCCCTTGATAACCATAAAGATCTAAATCCATTAATAAATTTACCGCTCACAAAAAAGACCGACAGACATGTTAAATACAATACTTACTTAATAAAGTGAGCTAAAAATTTAATTTCCTGAATAATCCTGATTTTCACACTATTTTCCTTTATCTGTCCTGAATTTACTCGCTTTATAGTCCTTAATCCGTTGACTCTAGTAATTAGTAAGGCACTTAAAATTTAATAATTTCATTGAAAAACACGACATGAGGTCCTAATTGTTCCAAATAAGCGAAATTTAAGTAAACGAATTAAACGTATTAAACGATTTTTAAAATTTTAAACGAATTTTCATTTTTATACTGTAAATTTTCTTGAAATAATACGAAAAAGGTAGTAAAACATTTATTATTTAAGTAAGAAACTACTTTATTTGAATTTTTTGCGAATGTCATAATAATTGAAAAATATAGCCTATATTTTGTTTAATTTAATGCTAAAGAATTAAGTTTAAGAATAAAAACTCATTTTTTGAAAATATTAAAAAATTATTTTGTATAACTTAAAATATTGTGCATAATAACATATTTTTGTAATTAAAAGAAAACTTTTTTAAACGATTTAAAGCCTTTTTTTGTAAACGAAAAGTAAACGATTTTGCGCCCTTTTTTATAACGATTTTCAATGCCTTAGTTATTATGAAAAATTTTATTATTTTTTGGTTGTGATGATATAATTACCTAACTATAGTCCGCGGGTATTACAATGAAAAAGGAAAATTTTATCAAAAATTTGATTGTGCTGTCTATACATGAAAAAGTTTTTCTAATAGTATTTTATTTAGTTTGACATAATTTGCATAAACTTAAATTAAGCTGTTTATGATGCCCTTATTTTGTACATTTTGGCACAAATTGTCACTATTTAATTAAAATGCAAACTATATACACGTTACACATTATTTTCATTAGTATTTAAATATTTAAGTATTTGTCATACTTTTATGAATGGCAGTCATACACGAAGTGCGGGCTATGCATGAGTGCGGGCTATTATTGGGTACTAAGGGTATAAACACATAAATTCAATTTTTCAAATTTATTATTACCGAATTATTTACTGTAATTACTTATCGTTTATAAGATTATATTATTAAGCGATTAATACAATAAAATATTATAGAAAAAAATGTAACAAATAAATTAAATAAACACAAATATAGTGATTATCACAAATTAATAGCATGGCATGAGATCATCGATTAATCGTCACTGTCGGTATGATCACTATCTTCCGGTGGAAAATCTGTAATCCTATTTTGATCGAATCCATTGCTCGCATTCGGATCATTGAGAAACTGATTTTGCGCGCAAACGACGTCCGAAGAGTTGACGCATTTTGCGTATTTCTCGAATAACGACTCATTTAAATCCGAGAAACCGTTACCCCATTTGAATTTACTGAGATATTCGTTAGCGGTTTCGTCAAAACCAGTTATGAATAGAGTGGCAGCGATCGCTTCAACGCACGACAGTTTACACGAATGTCCGTAATTCACTGGATTTGCTGCCAATAAATATGGCAATAGTCTTAAATGATTTCCTTTCATTTTATGAAACGGCGTTTCATCGATCTTATTCCAGGAACAGTCGACGACAGCGATGCCACTGCTCTCTACGATAGCCTTATCTTCGGGTGACACGCATTTGGTGCCCATCGGCGACAATATAATGCCACCGAAGTGTTTGCCCAGTTTTAGCGTATCAATCATTCCAAGTCTGGCTAACTTTCTTCCTGTGCATCGTTTTGGGTCGCAATGCTTTAAATCCCACATCGCTATACGGAATGACACTCGAGATCGCTGTTCACTGCTCTCGAGCTCTTCGTCGCTAACGTTAGCAATCACTTTGTCATTATAATCATCGCACGTTTGGTTATATTTCTCGAATTTTGATTTGTTTTTCTTAACATTTTTCTCACGCGATTTACTATAAGCCATTGAATTAAAGTTGATTTCGTAAATTTTAGTGAATGTATTTTTTATTTCACATATAAATAGCGCATATTATAGGTATTAATCAATTAAATTAAGTAACATTTGAATGATTCACAATATTCATTGAGTATAAACGGGTAAAATAAAACAAAACTGAATGTAAACAAATGGTACTAAATTTAAATCTTATTTACTTAAACATTCAATTGAAATGCGTGCCAAAAGCGTACACAAACAGCATAACAGCAAACGCACAGCAAATACCTTCACAAACACATAGCGTTAAAACGCGTATAACGCGTGACTGTGGATGACGTCACAGCGCATCAGTGTCTCCATTCGACAACAGCTGTTTTTTTCTATTAATACATAACATAGAATAGCATAGAACTCGCAACACACAGACACACACTGTGTGTGTTGTTAGCACTGTTAACACTGTAAAGTATACAGTGTATAGTACTGTGTGTGTCGTATTATATCATAAGCTTAATATCGATATCGTAATAATAATAATAATAATAACATTCAGTCCAACATTTAATTCATTGAATTGCCGTTTTTATTGGCGTTTGACGCTTTGTGGAGCGCATTGTCCGCCAAATTATTTCAATTCTAATCATATTTAATAGTTGTTGAAACGTAATTCCAGTGATAACTAAATGTTGAGTTAATGTTTGGTTAATTGCAATCAATTCAATAGAATAGTCATTTAATTATATATAGATATATACAGTATATATGATATTATCACATATAAGCTCATAATAGCGTGTATATATAGGAATATTATAACAATTATCGTTACAAACATGACTATATTGCCAAAGAAAAAACAAAACAGTGGTAAAAATAATAACAGTTCGGACGATAATGTGGACGCGAATGACAGAACGGAAAGATATAGCAATTATGGACATCACAGTCATAGCAGAGCTCATTCGCCAAACAGTCGATGGAACGCCAGAAATGAGGAGAAACGTTCGGCAAACGATGACAACGTGTCTCTCGATGGCGGACCAACTCATTCGAAGAGAAGGCATCGCAATGTGGACGTGAGGTCAATGATGAGGAAGAGTAAGGCGAACGTCGTTAATGTTAACGTCGTTAACGTCGATGTCGTCAGTGACAGTGTTAATAGCAATGACTCGCAGAACTGTTCCATTGCTGGCAGTACTGATGGCCACAGCGGTGTTATTAGTGATTCGAATCGCGATACCGATTCCCCATCCGGTTATAACAGCGGAGATGAGTACGAAAAGTTACCTGAAATGTGGTCCAAAGAGGAATGGGATGAAAAGGAGAAACATTTCGATAAGAAGTTACGAAAAAAGGGATTAATTATCAAAAAAATGGGTGAAGACGGCGCTTGTCTTTTTAGAGCTGTCGGTATGATTAACCGTTTCAGCGAATTGTCATTTAGTTTCATATTTTAGTTTTAATGCTTAACTGTTTGTCGTCTATTTATTAGCTGATCAAATATATGGCGATCAAGAAATGCACGCATCAGTCAGAAAACTATGCATGGATTACATGGTAAGTGTATATCAAGTTTTTTCGTTTAATAGTTGTGATATTTAATTGAAAATTGAATACTGCTTACAATAATTTCTTCTTGAAATTTCAAGTGATTCCGTACTCTACTGTAGTTTCCATCCGATTACAGTTTTCGGTAATGATTAACGCATAGAATTGATTTATTTAAATTTCAAAAGATTGTAGTTTAACGCAAATTTTGGTTTATCGGTGATAGACTAATGTATGCCTTTTTTTGGTAATCAGGCACAGTTATAACTTAGATTTAATTAAGTTAATAGAGTAAAACACAGTCCTATTGATTTAAATCCAAGCCTAACGTTAAATTTAGTTTTGTTTTTAAAATTATTTAAGTTAAACGAATTTTTTGTTAGCATTATTTCCGAAAATTATTTTAAAATGGCTTATGTAAGACATATTGTATTATAGTATCATTCATAAAGGAAAAAAACAAATTATATAATTAGTGATTTCTTATTAAAATTTATTAATTTAATAACCATTCCTTGTGATTTAAACAGAATATCAGCTCTAATTATTAAGTAAAAGTTTCACAGGCTTATGGAATTGAGATCTAAGTTATGTCTGTCCGAGTGATTTGTATGGCATTGTAAGGATTTATTTAAAGTTATGGTGATATTAAATAAATATATATAAGCAAATTTGTGAACTCGATTTGAAGGTTAATTTTAGTTTAATTTTATTCATAAGGATAGATAGCTTATAAACTAATAATGATAAAATTATATTTTTTTTTGTAATATCAGAGATATTGTAAATTAAGTTTATTTTTTATCTTAATACGAAAGCATATATGGATTTGGGATTTATCAGTCATGTCAATTCACTCTTTATTATTAATGTTTTTGGATTTGGGTTTTTATGAATAAGGGCATAATTCTGTCTAATATTTGAGACATTTCTTAAAAATTTTGAATTGTTGCTTAGAAAGTTCAGTTAAAATAATCCAGACATGAGGCTATTCCTTAAAAATTTCTCATTAAATAGAATCTTGAATATTTTGTTTTCCGCGACATTTGCGTTTTAAAAACTTTTAAAATTACTATAAATTCAGTACATAATTATATTTTTAAAGTATTAAAGAAAAGAAGTGACTAAAAAATAACAAATTTCTGTGCATTTATAAAAATATTTAATTAAGGACATAACCATAGAACGGATTTTTAGGCTATGCATTAAATTACCCTTATTTACTTCAGAACCCCAATTTACCCTAATTTTTAATAAATTTCTTGTTCTTTATTATTAAAATTGTTAATAAAAAATTTTAGAACACAGAAAAGAGGAAAACTCTAAAAATTTCTCGTGGAATCATTTGGATTATATATATAATTTAAAATACTTTGCGCATTCATAAGCTAGTATTTATAATTTGAGATAAAATATACGTTTTCAGTTTTTCCCTGTTTAGATATAAATTATCATTTAATAATAGTTACTCTTTTTTGTATTTTTGGTTTATTATTTCGCTTAATAGTATCAAATTTTTAATATTAATGATTTTTATTTTTTATTTTATGCATCTCACAAATACCTGATATAATTCGGGTATTACTGTATTTGGGGGAATTTTTTAATGATTCTCGAAAATTTTACTTCAATTAAAACTCATCGATTTTATGGAAAATGAAATTTTTTGGATTTGCGAAAAACATATATAATTTGATCCGCAATTTTTTAAGTTATAAATATTTTATATTACTTAAATATTTATAAAAATTTCTATTTAACTAAATTTTCAGGGATAAGCACGCAAATAATTTCATATGTAATCAGAAAAGCACTAAAAATTATTGCTCTAAAATTTTGTCATTTAGTATCGATTCCTGAGATTTCAAAAGTAAAACTAAAAAGGGTAAAGAACTCCTTGTTGACAACATTTACAAATTTGAGTTTTGAAGCCAAATATATCGTATTGAATTAAAAACTTTATTATTTTAATAATTACTAGGGAATTGAAGATTTTATATTAAAAATGAGTTTACAAACATATCTAAATTTATGGATTTTATGTAAACGGATCCAACGATTATTAAAATTAAACACAATTTTTCTGTGATTTTCTATTAAATCTTTGAATATCCTAGTAAAGTATAATTTGAGGAAAATCCATTTGATTTTAAATTTTTTTAATGGTAAATATGATCATATTAAGCAGGAATTTTGAAGTTTATTTATTGAAATTTGTGTTGATATTTCTTCCAAGATATAGCAATTTAACGGAATTAATATATCATTAAAGTGATTTTTTAGAAAATTCCAAATTTCACCATAATTACCAAAAATCACAAAAATTCATTATAACCACCAAATATTCAGAATAAGCTTTTTGTGACCAAAAAAAGCGTTTATTTAAAAAAATTATAATTCAATTTTAAAATATTCAATTTCAAAATTAAAAAATAATACTTATTAAATACCATATTTTAATTTAATATTTCAATTTTAACTTTGTTGTGATAAGTTAAATTCAAAAATGCAAAATTCGAAGTTAATTTTAAATTAAAAAAATTAAAGCACTGTCAACGGGCTAATTAATTCTATATTTAATGAGTCATAATGTTAAAGTAGACTAGTTTTAAATAATATAAATGTAATTTAGCCGAGTTTTGTAACTTTTGTACCAAAAATTTGTTTTTATAACCAATTAACTACCAAATTTGATTATTTGTTATTCCCAAAAATCACATCTCTAACCATTATCCTTATATTTTGCATTTATCGAAAGTACCGTATTTCAATATTATGTGTTATAATCAGGATCCGGATAAATGCAGATATGCATAGATATGCATGAAAATGAGTTTTCGATTTTTATGTATATATTGAAAAATTGAAATTTATGAAAAAATATTGAAATAACGCTCTATTTTTATTGCTCAGCTAAGTTTGAATGAGTAAAATAAAATCTGAACCAACAAATACAAAAAATATTGTGCGAGAAAAATTGGTTATTTTTGTTAGGCTTTAAACGAGACAAACTCAAGTAAAAGTGTTAAAATTAATGAAAACACATTGTTTATTAGAAAATTAACGAAAATATCATTTTTTTTATTTTGAATATATTTTTGCGCCAAAACGAGAACTTAAACTAAAGATAAAAAATTTTCTAAAATTTTTCTAGTATTTTAGCATATAATATGAGTTTTTAATGCATAATTGCATGAACCTAATGATGAGACTAAGTTCAAGCTCAATGGAAAGTTCAGTAAACCTTTTCGAGCTTCTAGTTACAGTTTAAGCTCACAAAATTGCGAGCTTCAGCTTCTGAAGCTCAAGCTCAATCTCAACTTATGTTTATAATTTTTACCAAAATAACTAATATTGCATTATATATAATTTTATTAAGTTTTATTGCATGTTTATAATGTAATGTAATTCTTAGGAAAGACAGCTGTACTAAATCATCAGATTAGATCTCAAAACATTTTTTAATTGATGAAAATTAAATTTTAAAATTTGCTAAAACTGAAAAATTTGAAACCTTTTTATTTATAAGTAAGCTCAAAGCTCAAGCTAAATGCATCTCTGGTTTTGAGCTAAGCTCGACCAATTCGAGCTCAAACTCAGGATAAATGAGATTATTCTCATCATTACATGTACCGTATATTTCTTTAGTTTTTCCGTTCTTATTATACGGATTCTGGTTATAACTTTCTTAATAGTGAGTCCTTACTTCGGACTTAAAACCATCAAAATCGGGCTGGATTCGGGAGCTAAAAAACTATTAAATTCGAGAACAAAAATTCGGGAAATGTTTTTTGTTAAAAAGTAATTAAATAAAAAATGTTAAATTTTGTGTTGTGGATCCTATATAATTTTCGACATTTAATTAGTTGTTTATTACTAAATTTTAAGTTTTTAGATTTAGACTATTTGGTTGAAATAATAATTTTATGGAATATTTTTTTAAAAATTTTATTTTTTATTCAAGAAATACTGGTAAAACTTCAAAAATTTGGGAAAATTTTAATTTATTCAGTTAATTTCGGGTAAAAATTGGGAATATATAATTTATAGTATATTACGGGAAAATCGGGACAATAAAAACTATATAAAAACGATATTTCTATTGTTTTTATCATATAACATTAACTTCCCGAATATTTGGTATCGGGATTTCCCCGATAAATTGAATCCCATATAATAAGTATGCCTATCAAGCCTCACATAAATCGTCTATATTAGAGTGTTCAATTGCTCAAATTTTCAGGCCCGAACCCGACTTAGGCCCCGGCCCGAAAAAGTGTGCCCGGCCCAGCTGGGGCCCAATAAATATTTTTTTTATTTGTTAATAATCTTCTATTTTAAATCCAAGATATAAATAGATGATATAAATTTTGTTTATTTATAAATAAAGCCTGGCACGGTTCGAAATTTTTACGGTAATCCACGAACCTGGCCCGACTTAACCAAATGTCGGGGATCGTTAAATCGGGGCTCGTTAGCAAGTTTAGTCTACATGTTCACTTTAAATACAATTTTTTAAAATAAAATATTGCCACTAATTCGTAATTTTAATCCTATTTAAGTGATTTTTTTCTATCAACTGAACGCTTGAGAGCGCAAAACTTCAAATTACATGTTTGTTTAATGTTTTGACATGTTTAAACAAACACATTAGTATTCTTTATTAGTTGTTTGTGTAAAATTTAAAAAATCAACAAATGCTGATTTATTTTATTACTTGATTTATATGTTCCCTGTGTTGTCGAGATGCGTACTGAACCGATAGAAATTCTTCTAAAATGGTTAACATTCTATAATAATTTCAGGCAAAAAATGCTGACTATTTCTCACAATACGTAACCGAAGATTTTGACGCATACATCGAACGAAAGCGAAGCGATAACATACATGGAAATCATATCGAAATGCAAGCGATGAGCGAAATATTTAACCGACCAATTGAATTATTCCAGTATAGCAATGAACCCATCAATATATTTCAAGGGTGCCATCAAACCGATAATGAACCGATTAGATTGAGTTATCATAGGAATAATCATTTCAACTCAATAGTAGATCCATATAAAGCGACAATAGGTGTTGGTTTAGGATTACCCGCACTAAAACCGGGTCTCGCGGAGAAAACACTTATGGAAAAAGCGCTCCACATCTCGGAACAGCAACAGTTAGAACAGGCTATGCTCGAAGACAAGCTTAGGGCTACTGATTGGGAGGCAACCAATGAAGCGATTGAGGAACAAATTGCTCGCGAGTCGTACGTTGAATGGCTTCGTGAGAGTGAAATGCGAGAAAGAGCTTCGCATAAAATCAAAAAGAGCGCGAGCGCGACGTCAACCGCTGCAGCGAACGAGGGTTCGAGTAAAGCATCGCATGGAAACAAAAGCCCCAATTCTGTTAGTCCTCGATCCAGTCCTAAGGCTGGCAGCAGTGGAGCTAATAATGGTAATACAGTTCGAGCGGACTTCTCTCTAATAGAAACTGCGTCATTCATGCATCAGTTACCACCGTCTGTATTCGGTTGTAATTTTATTTAAATTTATAAATTAAAAGTAATATTTTATGTTTGTTAAGGTCTTAAAGATTGGAACGAAGACGATATATTGGCGCGAGTGTTGGCACAGTCGCAACAGGAATATCTGGATTCGCTTAAAAGAGAGTCAACAAACACACCAAATACTAATGACAGCAAAACACCTCTTCCGTCGTCGTCGTCATCCAATTCTTAAACCAGATTAACGATTCAATTAGAGATTTCAAACAAATTGTTATTAACAAACACCTGATATTATAATTTTTAAAATTAAATTGCAAAATGCTTTTGTTGTGAATTTTCATTATTAAATTTAATTATAGTAATCATATTAAACAATTCTTTTGTCACTTATAAATATGTTTTTATATTTATTGTTTTTTTTGTTTCATTGTTGTGAAGTAAATATTGCGATATGAAAAATAATTGAAACACAATTTTTAATATTATTACCGGTATATATAACTATTCCGAAATATTATGAGAAAAAAAATATTTTAAATATCATTGAAAATATTGAAATAACGCTGTGATTTATATATACTGTACACCGTTTATTCGTTATATAATCTACTAGTTTATGCATGCAATTTTAAACAAAACAAAAATATTTCAATTGATCCTTAGTTTAGTTTATATATAAAAATGTAAATTTAGTAATATTAGTAATTTAAATAAACTTATGCCAAATTTTTATCATCTTTATTTAACCGTTCAAAATCGTTAGTAACTTTAAGCAAATGTTACGCGTAATTAATGGCAACGAACTGTGAGTTTGACATGAATTGTAATATAACATTGTAAAAAACTTTATATCCCTTTGGCTACTGAGGGATTAATTTCTAAGAATTTTCAACCATTTAACTTAATGGGGGATAAGCTCTTGGAAAGACAACTTATGAAAAAAAAGTATTTTAATCAAAGAAGTCATTAAAGAAATCTCAGAGCATTTGTTCTATTTTATTAAGATATTTGTAACTTATTTACAAAATAATTTTTCTTTTAAACATTTTTATTTTGATAAGCAAGAGATTTTTCTAATTCAATATTAAATAATAATAATAACCAGAGTCTCTACTTTTTGGAACTAAAACCTTAAAATTTCGGTCGGAAATTCGGACAAAAAATTGTCTCCGGACAAATTTTCGGACATTTTCGGAAAATTTTAACTCAAATTCAACTATAATTTAAACTAAAATTTGTTTTTTCTATTTATCATTACTTTTTTAAACTCCTTATAAAATAGAAGTGTTTAACTCATTTGATTTAAAGAAAAATATTTTAGGTTAAAAAAAATTTTATATAAAAAAATTTAATAAAAGAAGATTAAAAACGCCCCAATCCTAAAACTATTAATATTTATGCCACAATTTTTCAATAAAGTCTATTTTTCGGAGAAAATCGGAAAATTTCGGAACTTTTTGAATTAGTCATTATTTCGGAGTTTTCGGAAAAATAAAATGGTTTAAATTTGTATGTAATTAGTTAATTAATTCAAATATTTTATTTTCCGAAAGTTTCAATTAACTATAAAAAAGTCGGATTTCCGAAAAAGTAGAGACTGATAATAACTTCATTTTGTAAGGATATTGATTTAGCTATTCTTACTAGTGATTGAAAATTTTTTTTCATTACCGGTACGACAGTGAATTAGGCTATTAATGTAAATCCGGTAACGGTATTGTAATGAAGTGAAAAAATTAAATTTTTGCGGTAATGAAGCGGTAACGATAAATTTGTGTTCGGTAACGGTAATTGGCTAAATTTCAGTTTCACTATGTTTACCATTAAAGTTTATATAATTATATATTTGTCGAACAATTAAGCATTCATTTTCGCATTTTATATGCAATAGTTATAAAAAAATTTATAATAATTTAAATATTTTGAAATTTGATGGCTAAAAATTAATTACATTATTGTTGAATTAGCGGTACGGAAACGGTACGACAGTGAATTATAAAAAGTAAAAAGTTTTAACGGTAATGAAGTTTGATTTTTGTTTTTTACCGGTATTGAAACGGTAACGGTAAATAAAATATGAATATTTTCAATCACTAATTCTTACATCAAGTTTTATTTAACGTTATAATAAATATAGTTTTTTTGTTTGTTAATATATCTTTATATACATATTTGCAAATTTAAATAAATTTCTGCATAAACACTTTGGTTTCGCTTAAGTTATTGACTGATAATGTATTATTGATGGGCATTGGCGGCGGCGGTGGCGGCAAAACAGATAGCGCTGACAGTGCTGGCAATGAAAGCACTTTCTCGTGCTTTGATTTGTTACTTTCAGTTTTGAAAATATTGTTATTACAAAAACAAGGCATAGTCTGGTAACCTAAACTTTCATAAAATCCTATCTTATCAGTTGTTGTGAGCAATAGTTTCTCAATACCTAACGGTCTGCAATAGTTTTCCACTTCATTCATGATTAACTTTCCAAAACCCTTTCCTCGTTCGCACTTATTTACAATCAAGCACTCAATAAACACAGTTTTGGACTTTGATTGCTCGCTTTTCAACTTTACGTGACCGATAAGTTGATGATTACCGTTGATAAGTATTAGCGACATCGGCAGTGAATCACGAGACTGTTGCAGTGAACGCAGTCTTGACGTTTCATTGCGAGGCCATTCCGAGTTTAATAGTAACACGCAATCGCCTATCATTTGAGGATAATCGTGAAGTTTAACCAAATTATATGTCTCACACATTACTCGGTCTCGAATTTAAGTCTAATAAAATAAGACATTCTTTTAATATGATAGAAACTATTAACATGAGTCAATGACTTTGAAGTCTTAGTTTAATTTTAATTTAAGTAAAAATTATTGAAACACATAATTTGGTATAAAAAAAATAATAGTAAACATAATTAATAAATTTGTTTGTAAAAATATTTGTAGTCTGTGCTTATAAATTGCTTTTTCTTGTTAAGAACTGTTGTATTGCTTGAGCGCATTCGTCCGAAAGCCATCGTTCGGCGAGTGTTTCGCACTCCTCTTTATTAATTTGATGCAATTTCATGCGCGTTTCTTCGGTACGGACTAATCCTTTTGAAATCGCCATTGATTTCGGGAAACAATTTTTAACAATTCCCGTTTCGCCGTAAAGCCATTCTTGCAAGTAATCATTAAATTTGTCCGATGGTATAACGCGTGAAACAAAGCCACAACTCTCCGCCTCTTTAGCCGATAATTTATAATTAAAGTAAAGCATTTCACCCGCTCTCGAGTAACCCATAATTGCTGGAAACGTTAGTGTAGAGCATGCTTCTGGTGACTGACCTAACGATGAAAATGGTGTTTGAAACCACGCTTTATCGCTCGCAACCACGCAATCCATTAGTGCTAATGTTGTTGCAGAGATGCCAATCGCGGGACCGTTTACGGCACCGATTATAGGTTTGGGAAAATCGATAAAAGATGCCACATATTTCTGCAAGATTTTAGACGCTGCTATAACACCAGCTCTTAAATCAGTGCCATATTGCTTCGTAATCTCCATAAAATTTGCTTTAAATTATTAAATCAGTTATACAGTATATAATTGATTGCGTAAATTCGTTAAGTGACACTTACTTAAATCATTACCAGTCGAGTAATAATCGCCAACACCAGTAACAACGGCTAATTTAATAGAATCGTCGTTCGTCGCATTTACTAACGCTGCCGGAAGAAGATTATACATTTCTATGTTAAGCGCGTTAAACTTTTTCGGTCGATTGTATTTGATCCAACAAACACCGTTCGTATTTTCCACCAAAATTTCTGGAGGTTTGCCACTATTATCGTTCGCGACACTAGACGTCGTTTCGCTACTACTAGCAGATGCACTGTCATTGGGAACCATTTCATTGACAGTATTGATATACTGTTGCATCGCATCGGTTGAGGACAGCTTTCCGAGTGACGCCCATGCGTCCCATTTAGCCTTTTCTACCACATTGAACAGCGATGGCTTCGGAGCAGTACACTCGCCGACAGTCGACTGCTTGTACAAACCGTATAGTTTTAGTTTTACCGTATTGTCAGGTTCGTCCTTCAATTTCTTCAAATTGCTTAGCGCTTCATTGAATCGGTCCTCGAGTTTAACGGCGGACGAGTAATTGCGGGTTTGATTGGACACAACAATCATTCGAGAAAATGTGCGATTAATCGCAAACTTACTAATCGTTTGTAGCATTGTATACATTATTGTTGATTTATTTTTGCACGCATTTAGTTATGTACGTATTTATCGCGATTCTGTTTAATCTCAAAGTTTAGTTGAGTATTCAAGTGATAAAAAACTTTTGACTTATTATATTTTTATTATTAATAAAGTTTTTTGATATTCAAATTTGATGTATAGTTAAATGTTTATTGCAATCAATTGATTATTAATAGTCACAATGAGTTGTTATTTACAAGCAATAATTTTTTTAAAAAATTGTATTTAAGTTAATATTTAAAATATTATTAACAGTTATATATTCATATATTATATTTAACTTACAGATGTATTTAAATGATCAAAATGCGTATAAAGTTTACACTAAAATGTTTATTTGACCAAAACATCAAAACATAGGCATATCATAGCATAACAGCCGTCACTGTAAGCGAAAAACTAAAATTACATTGGTTTACACATAAT
The DNA here is from genome assembly GCA_034698025.1 of Phthiracarus crinitus. Classification (NCBI taxonomy): domain Eukaryota; kingdom Metazoa; phylum Arthropoda; class Arachnida; order Sarcoptiformes; family Phthiracaridae; genus Phthiracarus; species Phthiracarus crinitus. The sequence goes on from JAQGAW010000640.1 coordinate 14,971, forward strand.
AGCATTGCTGACACGAATAACACTATAAAAGTTTAGAGTCCTAAACAATTATGTACAGAAAACATGTGGCAAACATTGATAATGCGATTGCTTTTTATTGAATTATATTTACACGCATATACGGTATATATATGTGTGTGACTAGTAATGTCACAAATAATGTTAGCGATTAGTATATGATGCGTAACTAATGATGACCTCAACCTTCTTTGCTTTAATAAATTAATTAAAAAGTGGTTCTTTTTATTTTGTCAATAAAATGGCATATAAATAAAACGTCAATATATTGTATATACAAATTCTGTTCGCGAATGTGTTTAAGCATTACGTGTAGAAAATAAGTGCCGAGTGTTTCTATTTTCGGGCAGTAATCAGTTTCGGGCCATAAACGCGATGATACTAATCTTGTTAACATTACCAACATTGAAGTGCATATACTTTCCGGGTTCGGATTCCACGGAAAACCCAAAATCCGTGCCTATAATGCACGACCAATTTTCGTTATACTTTTTCTTAATCATACGGCACATGAAATCTCCCGCTTCGTTATAGTCGTCCGGAAATCGATTTAAAGCCTCGGCAGCGTATTTAAACGCATCCAATTGCATGTTTTTCGGTATCTCAATGACGTGAAAATTACTGAACGCTGGCAACTCTTCCTCCTCTTTAGTTTGACGCGTTAAGCGCTTTAGTATAAGCGAATACTTTTTCTATATATGTATGAAAATATTTTTTTTTGATTCAGTTTTATTACATTCGGAAGTTTATCCAAAGTTTTTATTTATAAACATAATGACTTAATATTTTTAAAAACTAAATTGGTTTTAATTTTTGGGCGTTAGAATATATATTTAGTTTGAAAACATAAATTAATTGAAAGATATTATACGGTTATCTAAAATATTTTTTTAAAATAAATTTCAAAATTAATTTTAAGCGTAAAGACGAAATAAAAACTTAATTACATTATAATGCTGCCTATCTTTCGACGTTTTCACCAGTATATTCCTTAAATGGTTTTCCTCTTCGCTGCCGAAATGTTCTTCCAAATAATCATTTTTGATAACACTCGCAAAAGTGATGCTAATCATTAAAAAAGTGCACACAAACTTAAGTATTGAATACATGTTAAACGTTTTCCCACTTGAAAAAAGTTCACTTCAAAAATAGTAGTGCACACACACACAGCGATGCTGTTATTGCGTTGAAATAATGTAATAATTAGTTAACAGTCGAATCCGATAGCATTAAAACGTTGCGATCGAATTAAGTTTGTAAAATGAGCGCAAAAATGGTCAAAACGAATAATAGCGTAAAAACATCTCAACAAAATACTTCACAACTTTTTAATATACGTCACAATCAATGGGTGGTTAAAAGAAGGCCAAACAGAGACTTCAACTTTGAAACTGCACTCTGGAGACTCCAAGTCGAGTCTTCGTGTCTTTATAAAATGCATGTCTCCATTCAGATGTCTTTAGACTCGACTTGCAGTCTCCATGATTATTAACTCTTAGTGTTAAGTCCTCGTATCATAATAGTCGGTATGGCCTTCTTTTAACCACCCATTAATTGTGACGTCCATAAAAAGTTTGCCTAAAGTTTATTAGTAGCGTGTTTTTGTGAGCCAAACAATTTTGAATTCGCTTCAGTAGATATCAAATGTATATCATATAATTTTTGTTAATCATTTTATTTGTTCAAAAGAATTTTATTTGCCGGAGATAAGAGATTTTTAGTGGATTCCCTTCTGGCTATTAATAATAATAGGAATCCTCTTATAGGCGAGATATAAAAGTGCGCTTCGCTTCAGAGATTCAATATTTGCTGTAAACAGTACACACACATACAGGCGTGAGTGCGCGCAAAACATTTAGAAGAGTGAAGCTAATTTTTTAGATTTTATTGGAGAAATTTGTTTTAAATAAAGAGTTTAAGGATACTTTTTTAGGCGTATATATTTTTACGAATCAAACTTTTTAATTATAAAAATTGTTAATTAATCTTACAGATATTATTATTTCGAATAACTAGTGAAGTAAAAGACAAACAAAAAATCATTATAATAAGAAAATTTTTTGTGGTTACGAAACTACATAAAAAAGTTGAGTAACTTTCATAAAGTACTCTTTATATCACTAAAAATCATTTCATTTAAAAGTATTTCCATACAACAAAATATTTATTTGTATCGTTCTCTGTGTTAACAAAGAGCTAATTTAAATAATTAATATGTCACTGTTAATGATATTTAAAAATATTTAATAAAAAAAGAAAAACGCTTTTCGTTTTATATACTAATTAATAGAATACGTAATAAATATCGAAATGCATTATTTAAAAGGAAAAATATTTCAAATTAAAAAAGTTATTAAAAACAACACATCGATTTTGATTTAAAAAATATTATTTATACACAATTTTTTAAAAAAGTTTGCAAAAAATTAAATTAAAAAAGTTTAAGATATACAAGAATATATTTAAGATATTTATTTTTATGGCAACAACACGTTTGATTTTAAACTATTTTTAATTAAGAATAAGCTGTTAATTGATCTCTGATTTTCTTTCGTTCACTATTTAGTACACATCTCTTGCGGAAATGAACAGAAGTCTGTGAAATTGAAAAATAAAATTAGCACTGATATGGGAATTATAGCAAATTTAATCCTTTATTGGATGCTTACTATATCCTGAAACGCATGGACACGCGTCCACATAGATATCCGCCTTCACCTGAGCGTTACTGCATTTCTCACCCCTACTGGCCTTTGGCTGACATGACCTAACTTTTGTGTAACGATCGAGTAGACAACAGCCAGACTGGCAGTCGCGAGAGTATGTGCACATTTCGCCTAAATCTCGATTTACCTGCAAAAGAAAATTCGTTTGAAATGTTGATCATTGAATTGGTTTATTGGTGTTTTTATTGTTCCCAAAAAGCTTTTAAAATATTTAACTAATTCGTGAATTGATCCGAATATCGACATATGCTAATTAAACCAATTATAAGTCTATTCAACTCAAATATGAGAAATATCGCACATTTGAAAATATTCAGACTAATCTGGATTTCCATACTCTATTTATACTGAACTATAAGTTTAAATAATACTAATTATTTGGTTTAATTTTAGAAATATTTTCTGCACAGTTATACTGTATTACGTTGTAAAGCAAAAAATGAAAAGAAATGAATATACTCTTCGTGGCGGTTCGTCGATCGGTTTCTGCATCATATCGTCGCCCCAATCCTCGTCCTGTTGCACTTGAATCCATCTGGCTTTAGCCTGTTTCAGGTCCTTTTCTTTCACTTTATAATCTTTCTTTGAATTCGGTTTTTTCGCGAATTCTCCCGCAAGTGCCACAGCGATCACCGCAAACAACAACACTAATGCTAGTATTGTCTTCATAATTAATAATTTCTGCGTAGTTTTTAAAATCAAAAATTGTCTCTTATTATTATATACTGTGTATAAATATCTCGAAGAGAACTTATAATTATATTATTGTTTATTTAAAAATGAGTTTCATAAAAAATGGGTACAAAAATGGCACCAAAGAAGAATAGTGAATACACAACAAAAAAAAGTTGACAACAAAACACTGAACAACTTTTCAAAGACGTCACAATTTAATGGGTGGCTAAAAGAAGGCCATCAGACAACGAGAAGGAGAGTCCAAAAAACGCTTTTAATATTACAAAGAGTAATGGGAAAAAGTGATGTAAAAAATTATATTGCATCGCATTGCATACCTGTTTGGGAATTTTTTGTGTGTAAGCGAGTGTGTGTGGCGGACCCAACCATTTACTATGCTTTAAGTTTATATAGATTTTATTTTCAATGTACCTTTGGTGTGCTCTTTCTTTATTACTTTGTTTTATGGTCTTAATAATGCGTTATTTGCATTAATACTCTAGTTATCCATATATGCATGTTTCTAACGTATTGGCAAACACTTATTTTTGATACCATGACATATTGGAAAATTTCGCGTTTTCTGGAATGAGCTAATAGTTAGCATTTTTTACGCGATACTCAGTTAATGATGCATTGTTCCGAAAAAAGTGTTTGGAATTTCCAAAATTAAAATAACTATTGACTTTCGCAGTATAGCATGTTGGGTACGCTACCCTTTTAAGCTAATACTGACGAGAGAGCTGTTGGCTCTCTTTCAGACACGTTTACTATTTGTGCGCAAAGAAAATGTGGTTATACTGGTTTTTATGATAAAATCCAATCCTATCGCTACGTCTAATACTGTACTGCACTCCAAGAATTGATGTTATAATTAATGGCTAAAAGTAAAATCTTATCTTTTTCTTCATCCCTCATCTCTAATATGAGTCGAACCGATTCACTCTATGATTACTCGAATACTTCATCTAAACTAACGATTTCAGCGACAGTCAAATGAATTCTTAGTTATTTGAAGATAAGTTTAAAATATTCGAGATAAAAAAAAGTTTAATGCGATTTAGTACTAATTACTTAATATGGTCTTTTAAAAAAATAAAAAACTAGGCTTATATGTTTGATTAAAAAATTAGCGGTCTTGAAGTGTTGTTATACGACCGTTGAATATGACACTTCTGTTTTAAAAGTTTTATTAATTAACCCATTTATCACTTTTACACTGTATATATGCAATAACTAAAAATTCTTGCCATAAACTACAAATATTTTAGTTTTAAATGCATAAAATGTGGTAAGCGATATTTTAAGCAATTTTATGCTTGAAATGGTTGAAAAAATATTTTATTAAAAATTTAATGTTATATAGTTTTTAAAGATGTTGTTAGTTTTATTTAGTCAATATTTTAAGTTTTTTAATTTATTTTTACATTAGCCCTTGGCTTATATTCTTATAGAAATCAATGATTTCCAATAACATAGAATTTTTATAATAATCTGATAAATACTTTACTACTTACGGAAATCTTATAATCAATTAAATCTACATATATTATCGACTTGAACTTATTTCTCAACACGAATTTAATTAAACTATAAATGATTATAATTTGTTTTTTTCTCGTAAATTATTTTTATGGTTTGGTGTTACATCAATTGATTGGAATACTGGCGATTTTTTACTAGAAATTAGAATCAATTTCATTAAAGTGAAAATTTATGCTTTAAAATTTGAATTTTTATGATTTTATCAATTTTAAAATTTAACACCCTTTCGGTACATCTTGGTTTTACATGCGTTTTTTTTTGTAAACGAGACTTACTTAATAAATATAAAAATGTGTTTATTTTCTATAATTTTCCATATTCAAAAGTTTACTTAAAATTTGTGTTGCGTTTGACTAAAATCAGGATGCACTTTCCATTTTGCGGAGCTATTTAATATTTTTGAGTAAATTGACAAAAATACTTCATATTAAATCAATGAAAATATTATTAGAATTATATTCAGATTCACAAATTTCGTTGAATTTCAGGAAATTTAGTAGTGTTTTAACTTAATTTGAGACTTTATTATTAAAAATTAGGTAAATGAGCTCTTATTCCATTATTCAACGCAACATTAGAACTTTGTTTTAAATTTAAAATATAATATAATTTTTCGCATAATTTTTCGCAAATTGTGCAATTTTGGAATTCCAGACTAATGGGTAAAATCTATAAATAAAAATTTTAAATTGTCAAACTCTTTTTGAGCAACACGTAAATTTTAAGATTTTTCTCAAAAATTAAATTAAATTATTATTTTTAAAGAAAAGTGTAGCTAATGAATTTGACCATATCTGTCCATCGTTTGAAGTGACGACACTGGTCATCGTTGCTTAAATAAGCGCTAACTTTTAAACCTAGCAAAAATGAACTATCTATGCATATTTCTTTATTTGTTTAATTATAAAATCGCTTAATCAGGAAATTTTTATATTATTATTAAGCTGTATTATTTTTTGTTTTCCATGCAATATTCATATTGATAACTCATTAATAATAATTAATGTTAATTAAATGGACTATTCAATGACAGCCAATTTCTCATTTAATTGAAGAACTTATAAATCGGATTTAATAAAATAATTTCATAATAATAAAATAGGTGGCGATAGTGTTTCCATAAAGTTTTATATTAATTCATAACCGGAACAATAGAGCGATAAGGATTTAAAAGATTTCGTTTATGCACAAATGATGTGTTCAGTATTGAAAATTACGATTTTAATGATGTGGTGTTCATTCAACCGAATGATTTGATTTGGCGAATCGCCATACAAATTAGTAATCAAATTTTGATTATTGTTTTGATGACCATTTCAATCATTAATTGAATTCGCTGTTTAATATTAGTTTTCGTAATAATTATTTTGAATTAAAAACTTAAAATCCCCCCAAACTTAAAACCGCTATCAAATATTAAATTTTAATCGAGTTTTTTCGCGCATTATTTTTCACCGTAGATTTACATATCGCATATAATAAAACGAAAATTTTTTCCAAACACTTACCGCTATTAAAAATTCAAAAAATTCGGTATTTGAAACATTAACCAGTAAATCGTAAACGTATCGCAAACCACTCGACACGCGTCATATATGTATTACTCATGCAATGTTTCGCTCACAACTCAGTGCCATTTTTATTGATATATATATTATAGATTAATATACGGTTATATTATGATTTGTTTATATATTTATTGGTGTTTCGTGTAATGGTTTCTGTATTATAATAGAGTTACTATAGAGTTATCGCGTTATTATCAGTTTATTATATGATTATATGATTAATTTTTCGATAACCAAACATAAATCGCATCGAAACCAACAAATTTCGTACAATTATAGCAACGCTTCGAACAAAAAACAAATTGTTTCTAATATTTTGGTTATTAATATAAATAGTGCCGTAAATTAAAAACGTGATACGATTTTGATAGACATAAAACGCAGATAATTAAAACATTTATTAAATCGGTATTGAAATAGACATACACATAGACATAGATATATAATGTCAGAAACGATGTCACTGTTGCCGCTGTCGACGGACGCGACAAACAATTCGTCGAATAACGCGTCGCAACAGATATCGCAGCAGTCGTCCACGAAAATCGATTACGAGTTTTGCAAAGAGTTGGACGGATGGGTGGAACAGCTGATGGATTGCAAACAATTGACTGAATCGCAAGTGAGACAGTTGTGCGACAAAGCGAAAGAGATTCTCAGCAAAGAAAGCAATGTTCAAGACGTTAAATGTCCGGTCACTGTGTGCGGTGACGTTCACGGACAGTTCCACGATCTCATGGAACTGTTCCGTATCGGAGGTAATCAATGGATTGAATAAATGGATTGATTGCATTAATACTTATTATAATTGTTTAGGTCGGTCTCCGGACACTAATTATTTATTTATGGGCGATTACGTGGATCGCGGCTATTATTCGGTGGAAACCGTATCGCTTTTGGTTGCACTTAAGGTGCGATTTCGCGACAGAATTACCATTTTAAGGGGTAATCACGAGTCGCGACAAATCACTCAAGTGTATGGCTTTTATGACGAGTGCCTCAGAAAATATGGAAATGCGAACGTATGGAAGTATTTCACTGATTTATTCGATTATTTACCGCTTACAGCATTAGGTATTATCGAAAGTATATGAAACTAATTTGAATAGTTTTTAACGATTGTGTTGTAATTTGATTTGAATGTGTAGTCGATGGCCAAATATTCTGTCTTCACGGCGGTCTTTCTCCTTCAATCGACACACTGGACCACATTCGCGCTTTGGATCGTTTGCAAGAAGTGCCACATGAAGGTCCGATGTGTGACCTGTTATGGTCAGACCCGGACGATCGCGGAGGTTGGGGTATATCTCCGCGCGGAGCTGGATATACGTTCGGTCAGGATATATCGGAGACATTCAATCACACGAACGGATTAACACTGGTTGCGCGCGCGCATCAACTGGTTATGGAGGGCTATAACTGGTGTCACGATCGTAACGTTGTCACCATATTTTCTGCGCCTAATTATTGTTACCGTTGCGGAAATCAGGCGGCAATCATGGAACTGGACGATACACTTAAGTACTCATTTTTGCAGTTCGATCCCGCGCCGCGACGCGGAGAACCACATGTTACGCGACGAACACCGGATTACTTTCTTTAGGCTAAATTTTATCATTATATATATAAATGTGATTTTTTTCGAATAATAGTTATAATTATATTATTAGAATAATTAATTTTCAAACAAAAAAAACTAAAATAATTACAATTTTTAGCGTTAATTATTAATTTTTTCCCCTTTAAGTATAAATGTTTGTTCTTCATTATTAAGCCTAATTTTTTTCAATCATATTTTTTGATTAAATGTTTACTTTTTTTCCTATTTATGAAAATAAACATAAAATCATTAAACGTTTTTATTCCTGTCGTAACACATCAAACGATGCAAACACTGTGGTGAATATATCATTAATATTTACGTCATTTAAGCTATATATACTAAACTACTTTAATTTTTTTAGTTAACAAAATATAATTTAGAAATCAAATAAAAAAAATTGGAAAATAAGTGTTTGTGTTAATTCTTATTTCGTAAATTTACATTATTTTTATTGGGTTAAACGCTATCACTAATCTAATAAAAGATTTTATTGAGCTTTTGTATTGTTAGGGATTTATTATTGTGACATCATTTAAAGTTTTATGATTTACTCAGTCATACATTATTGTTTGATAAATGCGTTCAAATCGTTTATCGCGTGAATAACAGTTATTGACGTCAGGAATGATTTTAGTTCTAACGTGTATTCGATACCAAACTGCTATCTGTTAATCGTTTTATCTGTGAAGTTGTATAACGATTTCTTTCATTATTTATGCATACTAATGAAATATTTTGCTATTTAATGAAATCTATGAGTCACAGCAGCGATGCGACGCGTGTCTCATACTTAGTTATCGTTATAAATCTTAAAATTTTTATTTAAAATTAAATAACATTGCTTTGAAGCGCATAATATAATACATGTATGTGTAGAGAGGATGGAAAAATCCTGATTTTTGTGATCCCATTTCTAGGATACAAACGGAACAATCGTTATCTAGAGATTAAATTGAAAAAACTATGTACGATAATAGTTGCTCGAGTTTAAAGTTTAGTGTTCGAGAGAGCATTTTTACACTGATCGTGAGAGTGATAGCAGAATTTCGAGTTCTTGTATAAATCATTAGTGAACACAACTTGTTCTAAAAATTGGTGACAGTCTGTTAACAACAGTCACAAAAAATCAATTCTTATAAATTCTTTTAGATTAGAGCGCTTCATATACCGGTATATTGATTTAAATTTAAAGTTTTTGATAAGATTAGCTGCGCATTCGCATCAAAATATTTTTAATAAACAACTTTCTGGCACTTGTTTGCTATATTTGGTCGAATATACATTTTTTATTTATTTTTATTAAATTAGTATTCAAATAATAATTATTATAGTAATACTGAAACATAAACTTATAAATACCAAAAAACATAAACATAGATACGAATTACACATACAATACATGCAAAGTAAGCAATTGTTGATTCTATAAAAACACCAATGTTTTTCGAAATTATTTTATTTTTTATTATCATAGGATGTATAATAGAATAATAAGATTTATTAAATATACATATATAGATATCTAGATTAGAGTTCATTTTTTGCAACCTTTAAGGTTCAAAAGTTAAATATGATGGCACAAGAATAGTGATCTAAACTTTTTTTCTTAACGTTAATATCACGTTAGATTTTTATTTACATTTTCGTTTCAACAAAATTTAACGCAATTATTAAATGAATTTAAAAATAGCACACAAACACGTGTTATTTCAACATATTAATAGACTACATGTAATGTTTCGTAGAGTTTTCGGTCTTAAATTTAAATTGTTTTTCTTTCGATTAGTATGAAATTAATCAATTAATACGGGTTATAGGTTTTCGTATTGAAATTTGAGCAAATGAACGATTTTTTACGAGTTTCTAATGCTAATTATAAATAAAAATAATAAATAAGCTTAAAGCGTATTTGAAATAAATAATGGCGCCATAAATAATATATTGTTTTGATTGTTATACAATAATGAGTAACCATTGCCTCAAATTCATTTTGCACACTACTGTACAAATTATGTTTTATATTTGCTGGGTTTCCGTTTAACATAAATAATAAATAAACGCCAGCATAAACTAATTAGTTATAATTGTTTTTTAAATTAATATGAACGGAAGTTTTACAAACACGTGATAATTTTTTAATAAACATAAACAACTACAAGGACACAAACAAGCGGGCCATTGTCACTCACTGTTAATGTCACTGCCATTGCTAACGCTATTAGGCTTTCAAGGATTCAAGGATTTGATGTTATGCTAAAATAGATCTTAGATTCTGTATTTTTAATTAAGGCATAGTTTGATCGACCGAACGAACATAAAAGATTTAAGTTTATTTCACCATAATTTTTAAGTTTAAACAATTAAATTATAATCAAACAATAAAAATATATAAATTAGAAAATGAATGCGTTTAATGCTATTTAATCAGATTAAACTTAAAACCGAAAACACCATAAATACAGAAATATCTCTCGAATATTGTATTAAAATATGAACGAATTTCCTTTTTAAATATAATACTTGGAAAAATACTGCAAATTTTTAAAAAATGCGAAACAAAATTTCAAAACGATTAAAAGACTATTTCGAGTTTTTTTAAATGCATGTATAAATATAACTTAGAATATATTTATATATAACTTATATATTGCACGATACTATAAGTTTCGTTTTCATACAAAATTTATATTTTTGACGCGAAAAGCACACACAAAAACAGTTCGTGATAAAAAATTATAAAATAATAATAAATGCAAATTTTTAAAAAACATAGTTTTCGAGAATTAAATTATCAAAATCATATAAAACAGTTGAAAATAACCATTGGGAGAATGTTTTATATTCAATATTACATTTGGGAAGTAATAATGAATTCCAGAAAAGCGATTTTTTATAATTAGCTGTCGATATTTACCGGTTTACCTCACTTTAGACGACATGTCGCAATACCGCGAGGGGTGCGAAATTTTCAAAATTTTAAAATTTGAT
>JAQGAW010000641.1:0-26084 GCA_034698025.1 Phthiracarus crinitus
TGTCTGTCTGTCTGTCTGTCTGTCTGTCTGTCTGTCTGTGTTACGCAATTCGACATTACAAATGTTATTTGAATTATTATAAAACATTAGAGTTTTAGAGAAAATTCAATAAAAACAAAAAACTATTATAAACTAAAAACCGAATAAACATTCCAGCCCCATCTTACCTCACCTGCCCGACCGACCCGACCTTGCAAGACATCACGCTACCCTATCATACTACATAGGAACCCAAAAATGCCTATAAAAGGACAAACGGACAAAGAAATTATGAGTTTTGTTTATAAGATGATAGATAGATAGATAGAAATATTTTTATGAAATAGATTTTGTTTGATTAAATTAAATCTTAAATTACTGCATCAAACGAGTTCTTTTTGAAAGTTTTCTATATTATTAATGTTCTTTCTTTATATTGAGTTTTCTGTTTTCTTTTTCCAATGTTAATCAAAATTCAATACAGAATAAAGCGTACTTCAGTTAAAACCTTATTCCTTACTTTCTTTAAAAAGATGTTTTTATTCAAAAAATATATTGTGCTAAAAATAGTACTCTATTATCTATTTATTTTTGTTAATATTGTCTCGACAGTTCCACAATGACAACTCCAAATACTCTATCATTGTCATTGTAAGTTAAGATTAATCTTATATCAAAGCTATATAATAAATACAGTATAACTTCTTTAAACTATGTATAAAAAATAGATATATAATATAATGCCAAAATTGCTATAAAACTAAATTTTGTTATTTATGATTTAAACCATTTTACCAAATAATCCCATTTTATTTTGCATATAATAAAATTGGAGAGTAATAAAAAAGGGTTTAGTGCTATTTTTTATTACATGCGAAATAAGAAGGGTTTATACGCTTCAGTTTTTAGAATTAAAAATTTCCATTTAATAGTTTACGATATCGAAGATTTGCTCACAAATTTTTGTAACTTTTTTGTAACAGTTTTTTGTAAGAACTGTAGGTGTGTTGAATGTTTTTAGTTCACTTTGTCCAAAGAAACTATTGGATTTGACATTTCCGTCCGTCGGACATCGGACGGATAGACGGATTATAATGACATTATTAAAACTATTTCATTTAACAATTGGCAACACACGAACCAATAATCAATTTTAAAATACTTATAATACACGCTTATTTGCTTCTCTGAGTGTCAGCTAACAATAATTTGTGTAATGATGACTCCATGACACAATAAAAACTGAATCAAAATTTTCAAAACATTCATTAAAGTAATATTTATAAAATGTGTCATTGATGCTATAAAATTTTTTTAGTTAAACATATAATTTAAAAGCACTGTCGCTTTAAAAATTGACAATAATGTTAATTTAACTCAGAATATAATACAAAGTGAGCTCATTATGAATGTTCTTTCCGTTTCTAGTTTTTTCTTTAGGTTTTTAGCTTCGGTCTTACATGTATTTTTTATTAAAATTAATCCCAGTAAATGATAGCACGCTCTTATTATGTATGCCATCAGTTTTTTCACGCCTACAGATGTTTCTTTGTATTACTCAAGATATAAAACAAAAGATACTATAAATCCATTTACAGGTTTATTATTAGAGCTTTTTATATTTATTCTGGTATATTACCTTTTTTGTTTGAACTTCAGAGCGAATATATTTTGTTTGAGTAGAGATGAGCATCGGTTAAAAGTGAAAGATTTTCTATAAATCTTAACTTTAACTTTAACCCATAGTAAAAAAGAGCGATCGATAGCGTCTTGAAGTCTTATATTCATTATCAATATATTTGTTACAATGCTTTTGTAACTATCCCTCACTTTTAGTCGCCACTAGTGTCTACAGTAATACACTAGAAGTGTTACATATATTGTTGTCGATATAAAGTTTGGATACGCGACACTATCACTGATTAGCAATATTACGTAACAAATCATTTTTTTCATTTAGCACTGTTAATACTGCACTATTATCCAGACTTCAAGACGCTATCGATCACTCTTTTTTACTATGATTTGTATTTCGAAAGTTATTTGTGTTTAATTACGTAATTATAATGACTAGAATACTTGAAATTAAGTTTTGCATGACAAAATAATTTTTTTAAAGAATTTAGTTTACATTGATATCACAAAATAAACATAATTTTAATTGAATAAACAATGGCACTTTCGCGCGATGACGCAAATAATTGTTTGTCGAAAATATTTGTCCAGCGAAACAAAAAAATATTGAAACAAAGTTTTCCGTCGAATAATTTGTAGCATTGAAACAAAAACAAAAAACTTGGTATTTCGCCTAAAGGCAAGAAAAATAGAGCCAAAATTCGTGATCAATTTTTTTAAACGAATTTTTTTGTTTATTCACATCATTTGAGATTATAGTGAAGGTAAAGGCATTAGAGGTCATATTGATTAACTCGAATTTTATCCACTGATTAAAAGAATGATGTAAGTCATAAAAACACCGACAATAAGTAAAAACGTAAAAAATAAAACGCACACAGAATCATAAATGTAAGGATCAATCAGAACCAAACCCATACCGTATCTATAATTACAAAATAAAATAATAGTTTATTATATTAAATAAATACGATATTTGGTTAATTTCGAGTCTTATTGGATATGAACACAACGCAATTGGGAATGCGTTTCATTTGGTTTTATTTGCTTATATTTCGTAATGAATTCAAATGTACGCTTTGACTCTAACAAAAGTTTTATCCAAAACATTGAACAAAACACTTTTATTATGGCTATCTTTAATGAATAATCTTTATTGAATTTTCAAGTTTACTGTTCGAAGATTCTGCGAATCATAATATTAATATACAGTAGCCTCGAGACAAATTACAATATGGATTCTAAGCATACTTAATATAAAATGGATTAGAAAAATATGTTTACAATTTAAACCGTTCTTTATTTTGATTTCTCGGTTAAAATAATTTTATTCTAATTTAGCTTATTTTTAATAAAAATTCCATTATTTCTAGCGGTTTAAGCTTAGCACTCTTGTGCGTCAAGAAAGTGAGAATAGCTTCTAACATTTCCATTTTACATAGCATGAGCTCGAGCGGTGAGCTTCATTTTCTTGCCAATTGGTATGTCTAATAGCAATTAAAGTAATCGCTATTATATATGACTTTAGTGATGATACTGTCAATATGTTGATTAAAAAATATATTTATCGATCATAATAATAGATCACATTTATTTCATTATCTCACGAAAGCAAATGCATTATTTATATAGAATATCAATACGTTATAGTTTTTAGACAAGTTGTTTAAAACTTTGTTAAACAAATCTTATACACGTGTACGCAAAAGCGTATTCCTTAAGAGTTAGTTAATTCATTAATTTTTATTGATAACTTTTGATGCGATGACGCATTATTTGCGTTTTTATTTAATTGGGTTATAGGCAAGAAAACTGAGTTTAGCGAACTATAATTTGATAATCTATGACGTAATTTTTTCCACCAAATTATTATAGTCGCGTACATTGGCTTTTAATTTGATTAACCTTGAAAATAATTTCATAAAAATTAATAAAAATAACGCCGATAAACAAATGGAGAGCTTAGTACCACAATATAAACAATTCTGTAAATCATAGTTTCTAAATAAATAAATCTCTTTTCGGTTAATGTTCGAGTGGTTAACATTATAATATTGACATAAAAGGTTAAAATATCGCAATATAACTATTAAAGGAAAATAACTTGATTGGAAGGTAAACGTGCATATATTCTCGACTAACTTTATAACTATAATTTCATTAAATATATCCATAATATTTTATAAATATAAGTTTATTGCAGTTATAGTAATTTATCATTAACTAATCTAGTTTTATAAGAAAGATTTGATGGTATTTTTTAAAAAAATATTTTTATTATTTACTCAAATGGTTAATTTAAATTGGTTTGCATTAACAAAAACACTGTTTATATTAAATTACGTATACTTTAAATTATAGATTATCAGACAAATATATTGAGCTTTAATGCATGTTCTCTTTTTAAACAACCTTTCGTTTGACATTTAATAATTAATTCCATGCGATCATCGAAATGCTTTTCTTTCAGTTCTGTCATTTGTTTTCTCCTCTGTTCTTCACGTTGAATAACATTCGCTTAAAAAGCTTTCCTTTAAATATTAAAATTTGTAAGTTTCACTAAAATTTCCCATCGAAACAGAAGTACGCATTATTATTTCAATTGTTTTCATATCCAAAAAAAAACTTTTACTGTTTTATTTCGTTTTTGTTTTACCCGTTTCGCAAAATAAATAGGTTTCTGATGTTTTTTATTTAAAAAAATTACATCAAAATTTTATCACTACTAAAACACGAACATGAACTCATATTCAGCTGTTTTTAGTAACTCGCGATAACAGTTATGGCCGTTATATTACCGTAAGAATATATATGCCGTATATTATACGCAAGTATATCGTGTTTCTTATTTCTTTTCGCTTCTGTTATTCGCGTTCGAAGTTTGACTCTTAAAAGGAAGTATTGCTTCGGAAACCTAAAACGAGTCATTTATGTTTGTCAATCTTGATAGCCAGTACTTTTAGCAGATATAAAGAAAAAAACACGATATTCTTTACCGGTATAATAGGTTAGCTTTTTTAATACTCTTACGAGTTATCCATTTCCTCTGTTCGCTGTGCTCATTGAATTTATAAAGGTTTTCGAAAAGATAGCGATAAGTTTTAAAGATGTCATCAATAGGTTTTTTAATAACTCAATGATTTTATTGGCTTTAATAATAGGATTTTATTAACCTATCGACTATGACTAAAGATGTTTACTGGTTTACTGGTTGGTTGACCAGAACCGAACCAACATATATTATATTTAACACGAACCGAACCGATAATAAACCCGATAACATACAACTTACGCATAATAATAGTAAAAAATATTTCATAATAGGGAATCTAAAACTTGAAGTGAAAATTAATGATCGCTGGGAGTTTATTATTTATTATTTACTACTTTTGATACATAAAAAAATTAAATGTTGAATATTGAAGATGAGATATTCATTGCTTTGATTTATAAACTAAAATTAATTTTTGAATTTTCGGTTTCTCTCGGGTAAACTGATAGTATGATTATTTAACCCGAATCAAACCGAGTGCTAGTAAATTAGTAAATAAATAACCAGAACAGAAAGAATAAGAAACACTTCAGGGTAAAACCGAAGGATTAACCAACCCGTGAACATATTTAACTATGACTAACGCGTAGTGCTCAGTGTGTTCCAATTTTCATTTCTGATTTCAAAAACTTCTGATACTGCGGACACACAACACACAGATATTTTAATGGCTTTGCGATAAACTATATATATGTATAGGTAATTAAAATGTATTCGGAAAAATTAGTAAATTAAATTTTAATAAGCAAAAAATTAAGAAAATAATTTTTAAACAAATAATAATAATTTTCGGTCCGGTAATCAGATTTTAACTAACATTAATTCGCATAACTAGTGCTCGCGTTTTGAAAACAAAGTGTATTTCTTAAAGCGATTGTCATTCTTTAAAAGACAGAGAATGGGTGTGACAGCACAATGCGATACTACTATGTGATTATTGACTTATTGATGGAAATCTATTTTCTTTAACATTGCTTTTCGTAAAAAAAGATCCATAAAGTTTGCAAACAACAAATTTGTTTTTTAATTTACTTTCGTAGTCTCTCTCACTGTCTCCCACTTATGATCCCAAGAGTAAAACTTTTTAAACTTAAAAATGCCATTACCTTAATGTTATGTACAATATATAATTAATATTCATATATACGCTAACTTATTAATTAGTTAACAATTATGTACCATTACTCCGAAAACTGCTTAACATAAAACACTAGCCGTAATGTTAATTTTATCGATTACTACTTTTCACTTCACTTATCTAACAGTAGATATTACGTGTAATATATCTTCAATGTCTTTTAGCGAAACAAAAAAAAAGCAAAAAATAGCAAAGAACAGAAAAGAAGCTAAAAGAGTAAGTTTAATGTGCACACGTCTAATGCGCTGAAAGTTTCAACGTTTTCTTGTTTTTTGACAATTATACGTTATCTTTGAAAATTAATATTAAAATAATGTTCAATTCAGTATTCGACGAAAACATCGTATGCGTTAAAACTTTATACTTTGTAAGCCCACAATGACTTTTGAGTTTATACTATTGAAAATAATTAATCATTCGTAACGTATTTGATCGCAAATCGAAACAAGTTTTTACTGACTGACATTACATAACGTTACTGTTGATAAGGGGTAGTGAAGGGGTACTTGGAAATCAAAAAATATATAATCTCGATGCAATTACTACTCATTTTTCCGAGCAAAAAATTTAACGATAACATCAAACCTTTTATTACTGGAAGCTATGTTTTAATTAGACGTCTAAAAAATAATTAATCATACGCTCAAACGAAACTAATAAAAAATTATTTATTAATAATAATCCGTAATTCGATTGAATAAGCAAAACATCGAAATATTTAAATTGGTTGTGAACGCAAAGCTGACGTGAATCCCTCGCTGTAAGGCATCAATAAAAATAATCTATAGTTCGCATAAAAACATTTCCATTTCAAGTATTGCGATCGACTTTCCATAACAGTACGTAATAAGTGACAATTCGCAGCACAACCATCACCAGCAATAACGCTATCATATCGATAACGTACTGACTGTCGGTGATTTGAAACGCGGTCATTACGATAGAGCCACCGTCTCGTAACTGTTTAGTGATATTACCGTTTAAAAGCCAAACCGCTTCCGCCATTAAATTGTTTTTGCTTAAATATTGGGCGACATCAATGAATCGGTTTATATCGTGTACAGATAAATGCGGAGATCCAGTGGTCATGGATTCCGATACTGCTTGAGGCGGTATATGATCGCACCGGTCATACCCGTAAAACCCGATCAGAATCGCTTCCATCGCAAACCTAAGCCATGACAGGTAAGTGATTGGTTGAATGTATTCAGGCATCTCTGAAAAGGGCACTAAAAATCCGGAGAACAATATTAATGGCGCGATAACTAAAGCCACCGAATAAACCGCTGATGTGAGATCGTTTGCGAACATTGCGCCGATTAATAGGCCCATTGTTTGCGATATAAATGCCAGCATTATGTTTACTAATAGAAAGTTTGACAAACGCCATATATTCAGTAACTGGTATGTGGCGAAGTAGCTTATCGTGCAGTATATCGTTGGGAATGCGATCTGTATTTGTTGCGAAACAGTGGCAAAAATGTAATGCGTTTTAGTTTATGGGAATAGAATATTTCGAAATATAATTTGGATTTGAAAAGTGATTTAAATATAATTATATCCATTTAGATTCTAAAATTTATTTATTTAGTTTTTAAAGCGGAATAATTTAATTACTATATGTTTAGGGTAATTATTTGGTTTAAGATTAAAATAAAATGGGATTTCTCTTTGTTAACTTCGTTTGATCAAAGTTTTCTAATAAATAAGGAGATATATGTGTGCATTAGAAAAATAGTTTCCGAAATATGACTTCGTTTCATTTTAAACAACGTGAGCTAAAAAATCGGTGAAACGACTGACAATTTTTAATTTTTGAAAACTTTACTTTTTCTTATTGTTGTCACTTTAATTTCATACTTTTTCATACGTAAATCAAAGTTGAAAACGTCAATATATATTACCAAAAACGTAAATACGTTTGATTTACATATGGAAAGAGTAAAAAATGAAACATTTGCATATCATTTAAACTAAGATTATATAAATAACACAACTTTCAAATTAAGTAAAAAATGATAGAAATTTGAAAAATCGATTTATTTAGAACTAAGCGTTAAAACATTTTATGGGATTTTATTTATATGTATTCATATCATATTTTATTAACATTTTCGTTTACTCCTACACTGTTTATAGCTCTGTTAAAATATTTTAATTTACTACATAGACAAGTATTCGTCTAAATTAGAATAAAAACTACGCTTTTATCATAAAAATAAGCATAAATTACAGAATTTTTCACTTAATAATTATATAAAATAATGCACACACAAAAATATTTTAATTAGAAAATTATTTTCATAATCCTCAAGAATTTATTTTAAACAAAAAACAAACAAAAAACAGTGAGAGAATAATATATATTCTAAGAATTCTTTATATAAACTTTAAGAACATGTTTATTATGTCTAGTCATAAATATTTATAACATATATTCGCGTTGAATAACAAGATCTGTGAGAAATAAACTTACTTGATATGGTATATCAGCCAAACACTTGGCGATGTAATAACTGCCACACGAATACCATCCGTTCGCCCTTTCTTTGATAAATACGGACAGTTCGAGCGGAAACGTTAGAATAGTTGGCATTTTCGACGACAATGTAATAAATAGTAGCGTAAAGAAAATGTAGCCCAAGTTAGCGGTCGCGTCACCGAAAACATTTCGCACATTAAAGTTGTTTAATAGATCGTTGACACAACCAGTGAACTGTCCGATCCTATTCTTATAGATGTACGACACCAGTAACGCTATCGTAACCGTAGTAAACAGTCTTAGCGTTGTTAGCTGTGGCTGACGCCAGCATATGATATTCGTGCGACAGAATAGTAGCCAAACGTGAAGAAAGAATGGGTACGATTGACACTTCGTGTTCTGAACGATTTTTGATACCGAAAAGCAATCATTAGGCATCTTATGATAAAACCCGCTTCTCTTAATTTGGTCGAACGACAACTTGTCAATCAATTCAGTGCCGAATTCTTCTGATGCCACTTCGATGGCTAAATCGGTTGGCGTCTGATATATGGGACACGAGATATTAAACCGCAAAAAATACTGGTTTATTTCAGTGGTCGGTCCGTAGTAAATACATCTGCCATCTCTCGATAACACGTACAAATCGTCGATATAATTCAAAACCAGCGAAGATGGCTGATGAATGCTGGCGATCACAACCATCTGCTCGTTTCCATTGCCGCGCGATAAGCGCTGCAACAGTTTCACGCATTGCATGCCCGACGAGCTGTCTAAACCAGATGTTGGTTCGTCGAGCAGTAATATGTTCGGCCGGCAAACTAATTCGATGCCAATGCTGAGCCGCTTTCGTTGACCGCCGCTGCAGTGACCGACTCTGACGTTATCGCAGCACTCCAGTCCTAATTGCGTTAATATGTTATTAACATTATTGACGTGCGTTTCGTAATTCCACGTTTTATCGTACAACGCCTTTCGTTTATTGTTGTAGTTTTTCAGACGTGACGCGAATACCAGTGTTTCTCTAACCGTTAATTCGTCCAAATGATCGTCTTTTTGCGAGCAGAACGAAATTTTCGTTTTATAACCTCCTGTCACGTATATTTTCCCCGTAATTCCCGATTTTTTACGGCCCGCAATACACTCGAGTAGAGTCGATTTACCGGCACCGCTTGGACCCAGGATTGCGGTAAGTTTGCCGTTAACACCCTTTCCGCTAACTTTTTTAATGATTTCGATCTCTTTCGTGTGTTTCGAGGAAAACCTTTTTCTTTCCACAGCAGTGTATGTGACATTATTCCAAACTAAGTGAGTATTAGAAGTTTGATCTGTTAGTTCTAATTCTCTGCATTCTGTGAGATCACTGTTATGATGTGATGTGACCGGTGTTTCGATTTTAATTTCCGGAAAACTCGAGTCAGATAATAGTTTTTCGTTCTCGATTTCGGTACTGTTATTGTTGATAATATTCCCATTTTCCATTCTCTATTCATTAGTTATGCATCGCGTCATTAGCTCTGGAAAAAACATTGAATTTGTGAGCAAACCATTAAGTCGGTGATCACGAAATAAATTAGAACAAAACTTTTTTTTATTTCATTTAAACGTAACTTTTATGTCATATTCTGGATATTGTAGTAATTTACTATTGCTATTAAATAATGTTTATTGTATTAAATTGTAAATCTACTTATTGTCGATTTTGATTATTTTAAAGGAAAACTTTTGTTATATAAATAATGTCTAGAAATGTTTTAACAAATATGATTAAATTTTTGATGGATGTGTATATGTGTCTGATAATAATGGTAAACTTTTTCCTCCGGTTTTTTCCAGTTTGTTTCATATTCTCGTTAAATATTAGTGTAAGAGAATAATATGTTTTCGCGTGTAATAAATTTAAGCGATAACTTTCTTAAGAGTATTCATATAAAGCCATAACATTATTATGAAATTTTATTGCTTTATTGAAATGTTTAAAAGCTATTAATAATTTCTGAACATATCCAATAAATCGAGATATAAAAGTAAATTTTTATAGATTTTCATCATCTTTTCCAATCATTTATTATTTATTAAGCACTCATTAACTAACTTTATTGAACCATAAACTTTTATTGAATGGGTTTAGAAATTCTATATCCATGAAAATATTTTAACGTGTTTTTCAATATAAAAATGCATTATACGATATATTCATTCATTAGGATATCGTTTTGACGTGTTATGTTTTTTCTTATTAAAAATCGGTACGTGATGTTTAAATAGCTTCTATTCATCAAATATTTCATCGTTAATTCAGATGTGCGAAGTAGTGTGTGCCGAGAGAGGGTGTGGTCGGGTTTACAATTGTAGGATTTTAAAAATTTTAATCTTATCCGCACAAAACTAAATTTTCATAAAAATCAAATTAAACAAAGCGTTAGATTAACGAACGCTAATAAAATTAAAACACAAATATATAATAGATATAAACTTTACGATTATGTTTATAAAAAAAGGTTTGAATGTGCTTTTCCATAAGAGCTAAAATTCTTCTTGACCTTTGATTTAACAATCTTGCAAAATAACATGATTGAATTTTTTTGAAACAAAAATAAGTTCGCTAATCCTAAGTAGTAGAGAGATCTATAAAAAAGTTTTAACTGTGCTTTTTATTATGCTTACGACTTTATAGTAAGTAAAGTATTTATATTTGGAAACAATAATAAAAATCAACTTAAGAAATACTAAAGCCATAAACGTAGTATTATTTCAGTGTAGTCTAGTAAAAACGAAAACTCATGCAATAAGATTTTGAATTAAAAGATTTTTCTAGAGAAAAAATAAAAAATAAAAACCATTGCATGCCATACGAAAAAATATTCCCGAATTGACTTTCGAGCTTAAATCGTAGACTAATTCATATTAAGACATTAAGCTAAACATTCATTTATTATTTTACATGAATTACCAATTTTTGCTGCGATCTATTGGCGTCAAACCGAATATTTTAACTTATAAAGAATTAATGGAAAAACTTTCACCCAATCATCAGAAATATTTATCCCAACAAAAACCTTTTTAATCCATAAGTAAATAATTTATCTTTTAATCTTATTGTATAATCTTACCTGTTATTGTGGTTTTGTAATATCACAGAATATTTTATTTTAAAAAATTAAAATCTATTTATTCACAATAAAATAATAATTAAAAATATTATCACATTTACTTACATCTTATATCTGTGCATAAAAATTTGGATAATCAATACTTTTATTATTTCATATACTTTATTCATGCAATTTCGATAAACAACTGGTGATATTCGCCTTCAAAATGTCAATATATATTACAAAGAAGTAATCGAGACATTGATTAACCAAACAAAAATGTAAGAAATAAAAAAAACAACTTATTATTTCGTTTCGTTTTGCTTTCGAGGAAAATGAAATGAAATGACTATTACGTGAAATTGTAAAATACTATTAACTAGAGAAGAATAATTAAAATAATTATAGCGAAAAGATTTTCAGATTATATAATATGAGATTTTTTCAGACACAAAAAAATAATTTAAAAAATTAGATTCCAAAATAAACTCTTTGGGTATGAAAAGTGAAGGAATGATTCCGTATAAATGATATAAAATTAATTAACAAAACAACTAAAAATTATAAAATAATAATGACATGGAATAATTTACACCAATTATAGTTCAAAATAATAAAAGACGTATAATATTTAATTTTTCTTTGTTTTAAAACAAAGGAAAGTTTTTGAATGACTAATATAATAATTAGAGCGTCAAAACAATAGCAATTATAGCATATGAAAATAGCGCTATAAAAAGCATTAATAAATGACAAAAATAACACTTAAATATAGCATTTATAATTTTTAAAAATTACATAATTTTCTACAATAATCATATTTTCTTAATAATAACATTTTTCTGAAGCTTTTTTTTATTAAGAAAATTTTAAAATTTCTTTTTTCAATGCTATTGAAAAATATTTAGGTGAGAGGGGTAATAAAAACTTACGAGATTTAATAGACAATTTAATCTTTTTCAGCTAAAATAGCATTAAATTTCAAAAAAGCTTTTATAAATAGAGCTAAAAAGGCTCCATTTACGTAATACGTACACATTTAATTTATGTTTCTAACTTATGGAACAAAAAAAGCAAATGTTATGATTTTGACGCACTAATAATCTATTATGTGATGAGACACAGCGATTAAACACAAAACGAAATTACTTTATTTGAAAAATTGTGAACGTTTACAGGATAGCGAATAAAGCTTTTAATTTACATTACGAAAGCAGAATAACGACTGAATAAATACTGAAATCTTTATAATAATTACGAAAATTAAGCGTAAAGATTAAGCGTATTCGAAACGATGCGTTGATTACCGAATATGACGCTCTCTAGAGTCTTATCCAACGGCTGCGAAGTTCCAGTATATCTGGCGGACAATGTTTGTTCCAAGGTTTCTGTTTGTTTAAGTGATTTTGCTGTTCTGCAAAATGGCGTTAGTTTTGTTGACGATTTGTTTAAACCATATTAAACAATCTGCTAATAAGCTTTGCGTAAGTTTTTTTATCCATAGAATGACTAGAAATTGCGATATTTAACGCTTTCGTGCGCTTATAGATTAGAATTTTAACGTTTAATTCGATTCGGCGTTTTCTTGAATGAATGTAAAGGCAAGTTTTTTGTCGGTTTATTTTCGAGAGTTCGATGCGATTATCGGGTTTTTCAAGACTAAACCAAACCAAACCAAAAGGAAACATTAGAGAACTGAAACTGGTTAATGATAGCGCTTTTTGTTAATTTTAGTTCCTTTCAGCTTCCGATGAATGATAACTTGTCGATTTTAGTCATTTACCTTTAGTGTGATTAACATCAGTAACGCATCTGTTGAGCAAGAATAACGAATACTCCATTACCTTAACCTCAGTGTGTTTCAGATGCCAAATCGGTCACTGATTTATGAGCATTGAGTTACGGTTAATGTTGGGTCGCACTAAAATGTTGGGTCGCACTAAAATGTTAGGTCGCGTTAAAATATGGGGACGCACAAAATTGTGGGGTCGCATTAAAATGTGGGGTCGTAATTACTGGGAGGTTCAAACATGAGTTCTGGCAAAATTCCGCAGGTCTCGTGGCGCCTGATCTTACATACGGCAACTATGCTATATATCTGTGTAATGAATAGGGCATTGAAAATCGTTAATTAAAGATTGTTTAAAAATGTAAGACCTCTTAACTTGTTTTTAGTTAAATTTATTAGATTTTTAAACATTTGTTAATTAACGATTTTCAAAGCCTTAGTAATGAATATATGTAGTGTTTTTGATTTTTAATTACAGATAATAAGTGAAATAAATTATTCTTTTATAATTAATAATTAAAAAAACTATTTAGTAATGAATTATTAAATAATTTAAACTTTTAACATAGAATAAGCTTAAATTTTAAAGAATTTCATTCAATTAATTGAAAAAGAATATCTTAAAAGATTGAATTACTAAAATAATTGTAAAATATTATGATATTTTCGCAAAGAAAATCAGAAAAATCGAGATATTTCACATAATTACATCATCTATACTTTTAAAAATATTTAGTGCTTGCAAATACAGTAGTATTCATTATTTTATATATGAATGGAATCGAGTAATTCAATCCAAAAAAAAACATTTTAATTACAATATAGAAAATGTTTGCTCATTCCAATCAAAATTCTATTTAATTAAAGTTTTCAATAAATGATTATTTTTATTATTAGCACACTTATAAACATAAGTCTAGTGTAAGGTACTTTGAATGTAATTTTTTTTTAAAAAAGTAATAAATTGCTCAATATTTTGTTGACAATTAAAGTGAACCGTTTAAAGTGGTTCACTTGAATTCAATGGAACATAAAATAATAAAAATACTTCAATGATAAGTACTTCAAAATGTTTAATTGTATTAATTCATAATTTCTTCGAACTTAGTTTAAGGAAAATTATGTAAGCAAACACATTTATTTCGAGACATAGTTTAAGATTTTTAAATTAATTTAATTTCCTTAAATAATAATATGGAATATTACTTTCCAATGCCATTGTTCTGATGGTTTTATCCCAATAAAAATGGTAAATATAAAAAATAGCCACATATGTGCTATTATATTGTAGCTGAAGTGTTTACCGAAAAAGTTTTCTAAAAAACAAATATTTGATATTTTCGATTAAGCGAAATGTAAATTTCATAACCGAAAAAAACTTATTTTTACCAACAACTACTGAAGACAATCGTGGAATATATTTGGTTAATTTTTCCCATACAAATTGTTTACAAAGACGATTACTGTTTAATTATAAAAAAATTTCTCTCTTAACCAAAACATTCTTAACAAAACTTATAAAAATAGTTTGCGTGTCATAACAATGTGCAACAATCCCTTTCGCGGAACACTTCAACGAAATGTACACATCCTTTGCTTACGAGTTGGAAGATAACAAAATAAACGAAAATAAATGATTTAATAGCTACTTTAAACGAATGACAATGCACTTTATCAGCGTTTTTTAATCAATCGTCTCCTACTAAGCAATAATTTTTCAAGTATTACATCTTTATAGTTATCAATGCTTGAACTTCACATTAATTGCATATTAGTCAGTTTATTTGAAGTTTTAATATTTATCGCAATTAGCGTGAGAAATGTACATAAATAACTTTTAAAAACAGAGATTAGTTTTCCGACTCATGTTCTGAATCGGTATCTTTTGGTTTATATCAGTGAACTAATGTAAGAAAAATAAAGATTAGGTACGGGTTTTCTGCGCAATAGAGCCCTGGAATTTAACGGGCGTTTTGGTACCCATAATTAACAATAATAATTATTGCTTCATTTACATAACGTTAATATATATTTAATGGAATATATATTGAAATAGCTTGATAGGAGTGGGGAATTTATTAGGATAATTAATCTGTAATTGCTTTATTAAAGTTCACTATTGTACGTCTTTTAATATTTGTTTTTTATTGCAAATTATGAAAGCATTATAATCACGCCGTAAAATTTATGCGCTATAAATAAGAATAAAAAAGTAAAGTAAATCACAGTGTCTTTTTTTCTTATAAATAGAATAGTGTGGAAATTTACAGTAAACTAATTAACAAAATATTTCAAAAACCAATTTCAAATATTTGTGAAATTTTACGCCTCTATTACATTATAGTCTGCAATACAACCCGAAAAATAAGAAGAAAACTAACTGTTATCCAATCTTAATAGTTTTTTTCTTTCCGAATGCGATATCTAATATGTTTAATAATTGATAAAAATAACAAAAGGTTTCGTGTTTTTATGAAATCACTAGTGAATTTTTGTAATTTATTAAAACAATAAATTATTAGAGAAAAAACTTCATACATTTTACAACTATTTTCTATGGTAGTCGTACAGAACTTTCAGCTCTCTAAATGTATATCAATAATTGCTATACAGTTTTAGCAGTCGCGGTACTATTATTTAACGCAGTTTTATGTCTAAACATCAGTGAAGGTGAAATTGATAAACCAAGTGAAATATACCATCACTTTGTTATCGGCGTAAATGCGTTGAAAAAATTCGCGTGCGTTCGAAACGTTACGACAAAAATCGACGATTGCGTTCATAATGGATTAAATGAGTGGAACACTGATGATCACACCGGGGATTCGAAGGAAATGTGTTGCACTGTTTGGGACTCATTGCGATGCATTATTAATGGCATAGAAGCTAGTGATGTATGCGATGCCACCGAATATAAGCGGATTCTCTACTTATGTAATGCGATCGAACAATCAATGGAAGACAGACATTGCGTTGAGTATAAGCGTGATTCAAATAGCTGTCACTTTCCTGTTTATGGTATTGTTCTGATCGTGATTTCTGGCGTTTTAGTGATCGCGATCGTGGCGTTTGTTTATTATAAGTTTAGAAAATAGAAACGAATTATGTGTGTGAATGTGTTTTCACAGCAGTTCAGCCCCAAAAATGGATAGTTTTATTTTACTAACATTTTGACACTCAAAGTGGATGATAGGCTAAACGTGAGGTAAATGTTATGAATCAAATGTATCGTGTCTTATGTTAAAATCGGACAGAAAACTCGATTTTGAATATTTGAACGCAAATCGTTTACGTTATGATCGTCAGACTAAAATCCAAAAAAAATAAAGAGTTGTTTACCAGGTTGTGATAAATCCATATCTGATTTAAAAATGAATAATAATTTGTTTAATAAGCTTAAGTGTGCTTATTATATATGAACAGCAGGAATGAAATAAATCGTTTTTTATTACTTTTTTCGCATTACAAGGTCTTCTTAATTATATGCATTAGAATAATGTACGTGTGTTTTAATCGTGAAAATATCAACACAAAAATATCGAAAATCAATTTTATCAAAAATATAATTAGTAATTATGGCACAACAACGGAAAAAACTTTGAAGTTAATCAAATAAAACTCATAATCAATATTCAAATTGCATTAATTAGTACAACATAATCAACACATTATAGAAAACGTTTACGAATTTAAGTAAACCTTGTTATCAGACAAAACATGTATTTTTTATTTAAAAAAATAAAAGTTTATAATATTTTTATTTAAATTGGTATTTATTTAGTCATATATTGTTGCCGAAAACTATTTCTTCGAGTTCGTCCGGTAAACAAGCATACCGTACGCCAATAAGCGGAAAAAAATCGTTTGGGCGAGCATTATAATAATTACGAATTGCAAATCAGCGTCTTTTAGCGAAAAGCTTTCCATAACCAGCGACGGGTTCTGATTCTGTGCGTCATTATTCGCGCGAACGAAAGCGTGCGTCACATTATCCATATAACCAGATTCGTCCAAACAATTAATCAGCGAAACAACGTTATCGCCGAACGCATCTTTAACCTGCTTTATTGTTATCGGTTCCTGTACGGCACACCTCTCGTAACCATATAGAGTGATCATAATCGCTTCGAAGCACAACCGGAAATATGATAAATACGTTACCGGTTGTACGACATGCGGCAATGTGTTGATCTGCACCATAATTCCGGTAAATAATAATAACGGTATCTGAAATACTGCGCCCACAATACAAGCCGCGTTTATGTTGTTCGTGAAGTATGCGGACACTGATAAACCGAAACCGTCGGTCAACAATGCCATCAGCACTAACACCGATACGAACATAAAGAATCTCCACGTTTCGTTCAATTGTTCGGTTATGAAAAACGAGGCCATACCGTAAATCAGCGGAAATATTATTATTGCCGGTATGTTTGATAGACATTTGGCCGAATAATACGAGCCAATGGAATACCAGCCGTTGTAATACTCTTTAATGAAAACCGATACCTCTATCGGAAACGCTAACAGTGTGGGACATATGGTTATGAACGCCACAAATAGCGCCGAAAAGAATATCCAACCAAAGTTCAGTATCGATGACTTTCGCATATCCTTCAACAATCGCGTGTCAATCGTACTGTCGATGTTCTTAACCATTTTCATATAATCGAGTTTTTGTTTCTGCGCGCAACCGTCGGGTACACCGATATGGGTCTTCGAGTACACCACTGATATGAGCGCGAGTATCAGCACTAATCCCACGCAACGCAACACGTAAACCGTTGGGTCTCTGAAAGAGATAATTGTGCACCTTTTAAATAGTGTCCACGTGTTTGACAATTCACGGCTTTGTTTCTGTTGGCGAGATTTTCGGCATATTTTACTTATACTAATGCTCGAGCTGTTAACACCATAAACCATATTGTTTTGCTGGTCGAGCGCTAACTTTTCCATAATCTCCACGCCGTGATCGGAACTCGCTATTTCTGTAATAAAATCTGCCGGATTATGAAACTGCGGACACGTTAACTCAAATCTATCCAAATAGTCGATCATCTTATTTGTGGGGCCATTATATATGCATTTGCCTCCAATGCATAAAACGTAAACATTGTCGAAGTAAGACAATATTCTGGCCGTCGGCTGATGTATGGACGCCGCTATAATCATCTGATCAGAGCTTCGCGATAGTTTGCGCAGTAGTTTTACGCATTGAAGACACGATACCGAATCGAGACCACTGGTTGGCTCGTCTAACAGCAGAATAGATGGCGAAGATATGAGCTCGAGAGCGATCGAGAGTCGCTTCTGTTGACCACCGCTGCAGTTCGAAACCCTAACTTTGGCGCACTGTTCCAGACCTAAGTTTGCGAGAATTGTTTTCACAATATCGCGATGATATTCGCCGTATTTCTGTTTCGCCACTTCCTGTTCGGCTGGGAATGTTGTGGCGCAGTAAACATTTTCGTTGTCGTCCACGCGATTCACGAGCTCTGTATTACAGATTCGATGATTTTTTAGTTTCGATGCGAACAAAAGCGTTTCTTCGACCGTTAATTGATTAATAAGTGACTCGTGCTGTGAATTATAAGCAAGTTTGGCGTTATTTTTCGCACCATTCACAACAACATTGCCGGTCACTCCGATCGTTCTCCGTCCGGCCAAACACTCGATCAGTGTTGTCTTTCCTGTACCACTCGGACCGATAATTGCCGTTAGTTTTCCGCTTTCGATTTTCCCGTTCAAGTTATTTAGCAGTTGAACGGGCTTTCGATTCAACAGTTTCTTAACGTCAAAGCTGTATACAAACGGCTTTACAGTGTATGATAGGTTTTGCCAAATCAGTTCGAGTTGGTCTGACTGACACTTATCGATCGGATGTCCGTTCGCACTGTTATTCACGACCACTACGTGGCCATTCGCCGCCGCATTTCCATTCAACAAATGTGTTTGTTGCTCAATATCTATATCGCACATCGTTTATCACTTTTAAAAATGTTGTTTGTTGGTGTTATGTACGCGTAATCTAATTGACAATCGATGTGTATCTGTTTTATTTTAGCTGTGTCTGTAGTAATTGCGATAAAGCACTGCTAAAATCAAAATACTTTGCAATAAATAAATTTTTGTGCGCCAATAAACTTGACATATTTTGCTTTCGTTTTCTAAAAGGAACTTATAAAGTATTTATGATCACTTTTGCGAACTCCTCTCAATTAATGTTTTGTTTATATAACTTCTCTCTGGCACTACAGGTAATGTCAATCGCGTCTGGAGGCTATATATACAGGTGATATGCGTGTTTTTTTAGCATAACTTGTTTCGCTTTTGGTTAACCTTCGGTTTGCGCATCACTTTCAGCATAGATTAATGATCCGTTACGTCACCAGAGAAATCGACGAAAACTCAATTCCGCAATATATTTAAAGAAGTTATACCTTTATATTACCATTTTTTCCATTTATTTTAAATTGAGTTTTGAATATATTGTGAAAACTTTTTCGAAGCAATACGTGATAATATGTTCATATTTTTATGAATATTTAATTATTCAACTCTCGAACTATTTTTTGTTAAAGCTTTGAATAGAATTTTTAATTAACATTGAAGTTTGCTGTAAAGATCCATAAAACTGGAATCTTTTTTTAAATGCAACCTTCCTGTCAGCTATAACTTACAGTGACCTTGTTTTGGGTGTGTATTTAATCTAATTAATACATTCACCCAATTAAATCATTTGTGTAGAGTCGCCAACAGCCAAATAATTTTTATTGTTATCGTAAGAAAAATAGTTGTACAGTAAACTGACAGATATTTAACAAAATCTTTTAACTTAAAATATAAGTTTTTAAAGTTCTCGAAGAATTGCCAAAAGTTGGACCAGAATTTAAAAACTAAAATATTATGCACTATGATTTATAAAAAGTTTTACATATGGAGTTAATAAAACCTTGAATCAGGAGATTTTAGTTTTAAAGTTTATATTTTAAATAGTTTTTAAATTTTTTGCTTACTGGACAGTGTGTCGATTAACCGTTTTAATTGTAGATAATATTTCTTGATAGCACTCTATCACATTATCATATCAAATAAATGTTATTCACATGAACTATATTCACATTACTTTATAAACTTTATTAAAACAGTATTTCGATAAACTTTTATGTTGTGTAAAAGCTATATATACAGTCCTAAAACGGGCTTACATTTGAATAATGATACCGGAATTTCCTTATCAGTATTATAATTTTTAAAATAATTTAAATGTAATTATAACTTAAAATAAAAATCTATTTTTGTTCTAAAACCTGCGTAAGCAAAATTGAATTCTACTAAGAATTCAATTCTGTTAACTAGTAGTCCATCGTTACTAAACAGCATAACACGCGTCAATAACAGGAAGTAATGTGAATATCCTTTCCTAAATACCTAAATATTATATTACAAGAGCAAAACATTTTGATTTAAAATAATGCATGACATTTAATGCATGACCTAATGATTTGAGAATCATTTCATTTCACACAAATCGGTGATTCATTTGAAATAATTATTTGTGCGCACCTTTTTATAAATTTATTGGATCTAAATGATGCGATAGAGTGCTATCAAAAAATATTATCTACAATTAATTAATTAATTATATATCAATAGAAAATATCAATAAAACAGTAATACATGTTTCATATAGAAATTTACAACCGTATGTTTACCGCATAAATATTACGAAATAGAAGGACATATAAATTTAGAAAATAAGTTTGCATTTTAAAGCCCACAATAAACATAATTTTCATTAATGAATTTGTGAAATGTTTTACTAATTTAAACCTTCAATTATAAATGTTTTTAGTAAACGTTTTCGAATTATAAATGACAAATGTTTACGAAAAATTTTCCATTCAAAAAGTCATAAATGAAAGAACTAATAATTTTTACGATATTTTTAAAAATCTTCGTGCTTATACTTAAGTTTTTAAAATGTTTGAATATTAATGATATTTCAAAATGTCATTTTGGTAGAGGAAGTAAAATTTTATAAATAAAAAGTAACAATAATTACGACGAAAGTTATATAAACACATTAATTACTATTTAATTAATCAAATTAATTAACGAAAGATTCTTAGAAGCGTTAAGGCATGCTATATAACTAAAAATATTAAGTTTATATTATAAACAGACCTATCGGGGTATTAAATATCTTTCGACCAGGATTTTTAATTTTAATTTTATGCGTTATAAAAGTTTATAAACTTCACAATTACATGTTTAATATTTTTTCAACACTATGTAATATTTTTCGTTATGCAATTAAGTAAAAATAAAACATTTATTGGTTTACTAATTGATAAATATATTGAGCTACTCATTGAAACCGGTTATGTTTTTACTAAGGTTTGGACTGATAAAGAAAAATATTATTTTAACAAACAAGTTTAAAATACTTTAATATTTTGAGGTCTCTTTTTATAAACTTTGGATTTCAAGTATTTTTACAGAAAAATGCTTAAAGTAAATGGCAAACGTGAAATAGGTAATCCAGTGCATTCATTATAATCTGCTTTCTTAGAAAATTTTACTTTTATCAGTTGCAATGTTTTATCGTTTCTATTTCATAACAAGTCATAGTATTTTAGTCTATCCATTTTAGGTAACATATACTTGAATAAAGTTTAATTGTAAATAATAAATTACTTTGAAATTTCTTTTATTCGTAATTATAAATAACAAATCAAATCATGCGATATTTTAACTGTAGTATTAAAATTTAAAAATGATTGGCGCCGCAAATTTCCAATTATTTTAATTATTGTATTTATATTATCTATAAAAACTATATAAAGTTGATTATTGTAAACCAAAAAGAAGTAAAAAATGTAAAAGAAAAAAATTCTAACTCATAATAATTGCTAATATTAAAAAATGTCATTAATTACACTTAAATTTCAAGTTAGATATAATTTATTTGAAAACTATTTTTAAAATTATCATTTAGACAAATAAAAGTTGTCTTATTTTTGTTTTTTAAGTATTAATTATTCATTGCTTCCAATGCTAATTAGCAATTGACTCTCAAGAATGTAAGTTGAATAAAAAAGTGAAGGACTCTTGTATGAAATTCCCTTTTAATAATTTATGTTAAATCCAACCCTTAATATATTATATATGACTACGAAACACTATATTTAATTAGTTATTCACTTTCATTGCTATCATTTTTTGGAAAGTAGAAAACATGTCTTTACAATTTACAATGTTTTAAATATCGCATCAATTGACCATAATATTCCATTCCCCGTTTCAAGACTAGTATTCTTTCTTTAAATTTTATTAAGATGTTAATAGCAATTTTAGTCCAAATATCGTTTTTCATTGATATATAGTAAGGATATATCTAGGAATAATCTGTAGCTTCGCTCCTATTAATTAGTTTTATTCATTTGTTGTTTATTTTATTTTCAATAACTCGTTTATAGCTATTAAAACCCGTATTACTTTTTTTATTGCTTTACTGTATATACCATTTATCATAAACACATTTTATCGCTACATTATGCGCATAACAACATGTAGTATTTTCTTATTAGTCATTATACTTTGACTGTACTTCTAGTGTAATCTAGAAGTACAGTGACTCACATTTATATTGCCTCATAGTTTATTATATTGTTAGTCATTCACTTAATGCTTACTTATGTATTAATTAGTAATCACTTACTTACTTACTTATTACTTCATGTTTTCACGTGTAAGTTATAACACGTTTATTGTATTCAATGTTTTTCAATGCTTACAGTATTGTTATTATAGTAAAGTATTTTGTATCTCAAATGTGTGCTTTATTTAAATAATGATCCATTCCTATACTTACTATTGAATTCACTCACGTGAGTATTCTCGTGTGTCTTGTGGTATCTCGTGGCTATTATCCCTCAAGTGTGCGGTACCCGTTATAACGGGCAACGCACACCATCGGTTGTATCCTACACTGTTCGTCCACTACTGGACAGATACACTACAAAACATACATCACTTTAGAAAATACTAGATATAAAGTCCGCCTTCGGTGAGCGAACTAATAGTATAAACATATTTTAAAACTGTTGAAAATTTACACAATATGTTAATAAGTATTGTCAATATGGTTAATATTTTTTAAATAAAGTCATAACAAGCTAGCATTAAACTTTCGTAATTAGTTGGAGTGATTTTCATTATTTAAATATAATTACGGTATTGCATCTTTTTTGCTAGATTTACACGTAAAAGTGCAAAAAACACTGTTAATACACAAAAAAAACTACTGACTGTATAACAGGTGAAAATGAATAGTTTATGAAAACGTTATGACAACCAAATTTAGGATCATCTGAATCATAATTTTAAAAAAATATTATTCAGTTTTGATTAATTTTTATAAAAGTGTTTTAAAACCTCAAAAAAAACAAATATTTCAAAAATTATTTTTAAAAAATTTTGAAAAATCTATTTGTTAAAAATTATAATTATACGTATCCCGAATTTGCTCCGTAAATTCTTTTTGATGCCCCGAATCCCTCCTGAATTTGGTAGCTATTTTGCCCGAATTTGGTTGTCCTTAGTAATAGAGTATGCATCGAATTATATCCTATTTATGATGACTGAGAAAAACCATTACTTTCAATATTTAGGATGATTTAGTTTTGTTTAGATGACGTTCACTATAATTTCCAAAATAACAAAAGTAGAGTAAAAGGAAGAAATCAAATTATTATTAAGGATTATAAGGAAATAAATTTTAATTTATTAAGAAAATTTTCGCAATCATATTAATTATTTCATAATCTTTTAAGTTTATTGTTTTTCCACAATTTATAACTATTAAGCAAATATTTATCATAAAAATTATGAGTTATGCAAACTTGATGTTAAGATGAAATTATGAACTTATTTTCTATGAAAAACACTTTAGAATTATTTAAACGAATTGTTTTAGACATTAATCAGTATATTTTGCACGAAATAAAAGTTTAGTTTTTTCGTTCTTTTTGTTTGTTAAAAGTAATGTTGAACTTTCCAGTTTTAATTAAGTTAGTTTTTTTTCGGTTTGATCAAAAATTTAATTAATAACGTTTTTTGAACATTTTTATTGGAATTTTTGTAATTTTTATTCCATTTTTGTAATTTCTAACAATGTAGGAGACTTTTACCTATTTTTTTAACAATTAATTTTTTTTAAAAACCGTCTATCCTATTAAAAACCTTTATTAAATATAAAGAATCGGCAAAATATCATAATAAATATAATCGCAAGGGTTTTCATCCAGTATTTTCCCTCTGATCACAAGCATTTCGGTTCGAGGTTTTCGTATAATTGATTTATTTGTCTAAACGTGCGTCACTCGCAGAATGAAGTGTGAAATGCGTACAAAGAGCTTATTAACATTTTATTGAGAATAAAAATTGTTTAAAAATTAATACAAATATGAAAGTTAATGAAATAATATTTGTTCTTTACTTTTCATTGAATAATATTTTGGAGTTTAATGTAAACATTGTTTGATTATTTTTAAATACTGGCGAACAATCGCTAAGTTTATCCAATTACCGCATATTTCGTAATATATAGTATTTGCGTTAAAATAGAATTATATAAAAATAAAAGTTAAGTAAATATAATGAAAGTAAATTACTTTTGTCAGTAATAAAAAGTATTTATTTAATTAGATTTATTTATTCGAAGTTTTTTAGCTCACTCTGTGAGCTAATAGATCAGAATTAGATGTGTCCGCGGATTATTTTATTGGTAGTAGTCTTTATTTGTAAACATTCATTACTGAAAATAATTTTATTGTAAAAATTCAATATTAAAATTAAAAATATAGCTTAAAATGGAAATAATAGAAAACAAGAAAGAGAATGAAGACATTCATAATGAGCTCAGTTTGTATCATATTCTAAGTTAATTCAATAGTATAGAAGAAAAATTTAGTAAATAAAATATTTTTGGCTTTTAAATTATGTATTCTATTGTTGGTCAACTATATTTTATTTTGCTTTTTAAGAAATTAGTAGCTTTACTGTATATTGTTTTATTATAAAAATTTCTAGATTTATAATACATTGTTGTAAATTGTACTTCAGTGAGTGTTTCAATTTGATTCAGTAGAGGTTTAGCTTTCGTCAAGTAAAGATCACTAGAATTGTTAAGCGGACACTAAGAATCGAGAATAGACGACTACCATCAGCTTTATAATAGCGAATATACGTACGCGTGCCGCCAAATATTAGGCAAAATAGTTTAAACAATATTATTTTTCTCAGAAATTATTATTTTAAGGCAAATTTTAGCATATTTTATTCATTTTTGGCTTCTATATACCTTTTTTAATCCATTTTTAGCCAATTTGTTGTCTATTTTTATCGTTTTTGGCATTTTAAAATCCATTATAGCCGATTTTTGGCCATTTCTAGTTTATTTTAAGTAGAATATCTACACATGTAAATATTGAAAATTAGTTTATAAGTTAAAGTAAAACATTCATATAGAGCTCACTTTTTACAAACATTTTTAACTAATCAAACATTTTATTAGCAATTTTAACATATGTGCTGATTACTATGGTCGAGCGAGTATGCACAGAAAGAGAGACGGACATCCCAAATACAATAATGACTAAGTGAGCTAAAAATTATCAAAATCAGCTAAAATTTATTACAAAAAACGGCTATCTATCGAGTAAAATATGGTTCTTAAATAAAAATTCAGGTTCAAAAACTAACATTATTAAAACTATTTGGGATAAAATTACCATAATTCGAATTTAATTCACTTTATATTATTGGTGACGCGTAGAGGTCGAAAAAATTTAAAAACTTGTGCGGGACTCCCTCCCGCAAAAGGTTTTTCCAAATAAATTCCCGCTATT
>JAQGAW010000642.1:0-26082 GCA_034698025.1 Phthiracarus crinitus
TATTATAAAACTATACATTTTTTTCATTAGAACAATATTTAGTAAAAGTTATATTTGCTTAAAAACAAAAGTAAAATTTAGTTGTGCAACAATATAATAAATAAATTAAATGCCAAAAATAGTTAATACACAAAAGTTTGACAATACAATTAAATTAACATAGAATTTAACCCAAAGTGAGCTCATTATGTATGTTCATACTCTTTCTTGTTTTGTAAATTGTAGTCATTATTTGTGACACGTTATCATAAATAGGCTTAATAATGCCCTAATTATATTCGAAAATTTATTTGCGACTCCAGATTAGTTAAATATGTTAATATAAATCACGTCAATTTAACCGTAAGCGTAATTCACTGTGGATTAGTAAACAGGTACCCGAGATGTCGGATTCGGGTCTTTTAGGATGATTCTGGCTTAGACATTCCAGGCTTATGTCGGGTTGGGTATAAAAATTTTTAGAAAAAAGCATCACTGTTAATATAAGATATATTCCAAAAAATTTTAAAATTTTTGCAGAATTTAAAATTTGCAGAAATTTGTAGGTAATAATTGTAATATTAATTTTTGAATAAATTCGATTGTATGTTATTAATTTTTAAAGAACGTAGAAAAATTAGTAGAATTACAAAAAAAATGTTTATAATCGGTTCGGTGGTGTTGAATATCATCTATCTCAGATCGGGTCGGTCTAGCATTTATCGGGCTTCGGTCGTGAAAATTAACGATTTACTAGTGTCTATAAAAAGCTATACATAGGCTTATTAGATAACCTTTAAATTCTGTCTTGAATTAAAATTTTTTTATTCATAAAATTAAATTTATTTGTTCTCGCATTTTAATTTGTTAAATCCTAACCCTTGGCATACCAAATATTTAACATAATAACTTAATATTAATCGAAAGCAACTCAACAATAGTTCCAATTCAAGAATAGTTTCAAAAATATTGTTGTCATTAAAGCACGGAATTTCACATAAAATAATTTATTTGTTTGTTAGAATTATCAAAGAATTTAGAGTTCTCTATTAAAAATATAAAAGAGTTTAAGACTCAATTTAAATAGATAATTTTTGTTAAAAATAAATATTTTAAAATTAATCCAATATAGAATAGTTTTTGGTATACAACTATTTTTAATTAATTTTGTTGAGTTATAGTGTTTTATCTACAGTAGAGCCTCAAAAATAGCATTTGTTGTACGGTATATTAAAAACAGATATAAATTGCCTAAAAATTGACCAAAATAGCATTTATTTTTATAAGATATTTCATATAAATCAAAGAATAATTAAATTTATTATTATACGAATTTTGTTGCTTCAAATTTCTTTATGAATAGTCCGTCTTTACAATCAATAAGAAAAAAAAATTGAAATTTTGTAAAATGAATCTTTTGTTTATGAAAATTTCCTCGCATTTTTAGAAAGAATATTTATGAGTTTCACAAAAATCATTGAATTTAAAAGCTAGCGAACTAGCAGTTATAGCAATAATCATTAAAAAATAGAAATAATAGTTAGTAATAATAATTGGAGTTAAAACTACTCAATTTTATGTGATTCGTGATACAAAAATTCAGACTTAAATCTTATGGAATAAAAAAGTAGCAAATGCTATTATTTTGAAGCTCTAGTTTTAACAAATTTTTTATTTAATAAACAATAAATATAATA
The DNA here is from genome assembly GCA_034698025.1 of Phthiracarus crinitus. Taxonomy (NCBI): domain Eukaryota; kingdom Metazoa; phylum Arthropoda; class Arachnida; order Sarcoptiformes; family Phthiracaridae; genus Phthiracarus; species Phthiracarus crinitus. Next base: position 1,677 of record JAQGAW010000642.1, read on the forward strand.
AAGTATTTATGATAAATTTTTTAAATTTTACACGATAGTATAATAAAACGTTATACTGTCGTGTAAAATTTAAAAAATTATCATAAAACCATTTCCGACAGTTCGATGGATTGAAATTATTGAAATAATAAAGTATATAAATCATAAGGTTTAAGTGATACTTTTTCGGATTATCCGACTTTTTATCTAAGATAATAATTTACCTGAAATTGATAAATATATTCTTAATATGAAAAAACAATAAAAATAAGTGTATATTGTTTGTCCGATAAATCGAATTTTTAAACGGATTTTCCGATTTTTACTAAATTCATAAAATTATCGTTGAAATCCGAGGAGTTTTTGAGACCGTAACATTTATAACCAAAAATTAACAAAAAACTTTAAGTGAAAAGTTTGAAAATTTTATAAAAACATTTTTCTAGAATTAAAAAAAATCAGACAATAAGAAAAAAATAAAATATGCATTAAAATACTTAAAAATTTATCATGGAATTTATAAATTTTTTGTTCCGAGTTTTTAGTCCGATTTTTCGGGTTTAATTCCGATAATCCGTCCGCTTTTCCTTAGTTTTTAGTCCGAAAAAGTATTGTCTCTGGTGATAAATAGAGACGGAAAGTCCAGGAAAATCCTTCTTTTTATAGAACATAGTTACAATTAAAATAATAAAATATGTTAGCGACTTACACAAAATTGTGTATTTGAGACCTTTTTTAAATTTCTAAAATCCTGAATTTTACTGATATTTATCCTGAAAATTCCTGAATTTTTAAAATACGTTACCGGAATTTTCCTGAATTTCAAAAGTATTTCCTTTTTCCTTCCTGAATATAGTCAGTTTTTCTTGAATTTCTCGTCTCAAAAATACAAAATTTGTGATAAAATACAAAAAAATATTTAACTTTTATATACGATATTTGTCATATAAATTTTATTTCAATACTTTCCTTGCATTAAAGTTTAATTCACAATAAACTCAGTTTTAAAAACTTAATATTAATTTAAATTAGAAGACATAAATCTAAAAATAATAATTATAATTTACATTTGTTCCTTTTAATTAATGATGGGAGAAAGCTCAATTTTGCTGAGCTTGAGACTCCTGAGCTTAAGCTCAAAATCTGAAAGCCTTGAGCTTGAGCTTCAGAAAAATTCCAAAATTGAGCTTGAGCTTAATGATTTTTCCATGGACCTGAGCTTAATGTTGAGCGTACAAGTAAAAAAAATTTTTTCTGAAAACAAATCATTATAGATAAATAATAATAAAATTTTACTTATATTAAATAAAATATTGTTTTGTATGATATTCATTGTTGTAATTTATATAAATAGTAAAATATATCGTTTGACTAAGATATATTTGGTTAAAATTCGGTAAATTTTATCTAATTTTTTGTTCATTAATGAACTTTTTAAGCTCAAGAAGCTTACTTAACAAAAGTTCAAGCTTGAGCTTATAAATCTAAGCTCAAGGGTTTCTGAGCTTCGAGCTTTATATTTACACTAAATATATCATTTGAGCTTTGTATTGAGCTTGAGCTAGCTTGTCTGAACTGAGCTTTCTCTCGTCATTACTTTTAATAATGATTTCATTTAAAACCAATTATGAAAGGTTAAAATTTCCATTGCAATGTTTTAATGAAAATATTTTTGGTTTCATTTTTAAATTAATTTTGAATTTTAAATTAAATTTTTTATGAATTTTTCTGATGTTGTTGAAAGTTTTTTCTATCTATTAATTAACGATTTGTTGCTAATCCTTAATATTTTCAAAGCCCTAGTAATAATTTTAATAAAATCTCATTTTTTGAGTTTAAGAATTAATATTTCCATTGTAAAGATTATTGCTTACGGAATACCAGAATTATTATATCGATAAAATAATAATTCATTTCAGTACTGCAAGATTAATTTAAGAATTAACGCAATATTGTAATTAAATCCAAAATCTAACTTTTATTTTTAATAATTTTGTTGATATTTAATCGAAAAATATTTTGCTTAAGAAATGAGTTTGAAATATTTTCCAAAATACAATCTATTTAAATATATAGTTACCGGTAGTTGTTTTTAAACCCAAATAATTTAAAATCAGAAAAGGTTTCGCATTTATTTTCTAAATTTTAAATGGTGGTGTGTTTATACAAATTCTTAAATTTCTTTTCTATTCATATTTCATTCTTTAGCCAAAATTTTTATTTATATTCCAATTTTTTATAAGTATCGAAACTCATAATTAGCTAAATTTTAATTTTATTTATTTTAAGAAATTACTTTTAAAAATGATAAAATATTACATAAAAATTTCATTTAAAGTAAATTAATTATTATTTCTAACATATTAATCAAAATTCTTCATAATTCATTATTTGTAATTTTGGAATTTAGTTTTTTAATAATTATTTTTTAACTCTCAAAATTAGCTCCTAAAAATCAAAATTAGTGGTAATTTGCTCCGTTATAAATTCAATACTAAATTTTTCATATTTTTATTATATTCTGATTCTTTTTTTAATAAATTCTTATTCTATTCTTTAGGTTAATTTTCTGACATTTCTTATCCGGATATATGCAAAACTAGTTTAAAAGAATATTTTATGACTACATAGAAATGAATACTTTAAAATTAATTTATATATTTAAAATTTGTTTGCTTCAAACAATCAATATTTTAATTAATTAATTAGTAAATTTTATTTATATATTTATAAATAGAACATTATATATATTCATTTTATCAGATTAGATTTTGCAGGTATAAGGAGCTAGAAATTTTTATACCACTCTAATGGTCTTGTAATGGTTTAGTCCAGAAATTGAGGTTAAATGTTGTGGAATAATCGTTAAAATATTTATTTAAAATGGATTGTAGTTGAAAATTTTTTAAAATTTCGAATAGAATTTAGTTTGCATTAAAATTGTTTTAAACTTGGTTTTAAGATAGTATAGAGTTGGTTATTTTCCATTTAAATTTTATATTAATTTCTATGAAATTATTCCTTCAAATAACTATATATAAAATAATGATAAAAAATGGAAAATGATCAGATGTCGTGCAAAATGAAAATTTAATGAACTTGAGTCGAGTTGGAAAAAGATTTAAAATATTGTGGTCTGAATGGAGTTGGAATTAAATTTTTGGTCATTTTATAACTCAAGTCTGAATCACATATGTTTACGATTCGAAAAATGATGTAAAGGCGTGAACCAAAACTATTATAATCACTAGAAGTAGAAGTTAGAATTTTGTTTTCCAAATTTAACATTTTAACAATAAAACATTTAAATTTTTTATTTAAACATATTGTTTGTGATGCGATAAATTTCCATAACATAGTGTGCGCATAAGGTGTTAGCATAATAAAATACTTGACGTTTTTTATACTTAATTTAGTATTTTGTTATTCTTAAGTATTTTAGAATACTATGACTTTTAACAGTGAAACCGCATTCTATTGGTCAAAGCAGCTTAGTTTGCGCACTATTGAACAGATACGAAGTGTGTGGTGTCACGCGTTAAGCGAAACTATAACGTGAAGCGCACACGAGAAATAAGCATCGCATCGCACCACACACTGCACTATAATTGGATATAACGATTGTTAACTACGAAAACTAGTAATTCACTAGTGCTTCGCTATCACCTAAAAACAATATGATTGAAGTGTGGCCTAAAAGAGCGATTCATTACTTTTTGCTCACGATTTTCGGTCTAACATATTGCAAAAATGGTGTTTCAGTTGACGCTTCTTTTTTAAATATATTTTCCACGCAAAACTCTACACCCGATCCTTGCTATGATGAGTTGGGTAAGTTTCATACGTTAACCATTTGTTTTTCATTTTCTATTTAAGGTTTTGTAACTTTTGTCTGAAATGTTATTAAATATATAAAGGAATAGCGACTAAACTATAGTTTAAATATTAATTATATAATTACCATGTTTTCAATGGATTTCCTAAGAATTTTACTGGTAATTTCGTAAATAAGTAAAACAAAATTATTTAAAAACATCTTAAAGACATTAATAGTTTAGTAAACTTATAAGTAACTTATTATTCAAAAAAGTTATGTTAATTATGCAAAAAAAATATGCCTTCAAGATTTAAATCTAAAGATAATTTTTGATTTATTATTCTTGTTTTAAGCTTTCCGAAAAAATTTATTATTTATGACTTTAATATTTATTATTCTAAAAACAACAAAAAAATTAATGTATTGCGCCATTGTATTTATGTAAGACTAAAGAAATAATAAATTTTCAATTAACTGTAGAACAATGTCTATGAACAGAAAGCCATTAATTTCCAAAATAAATTTTACCCTTTAATTATCTCGATTTAATTACTTAAAAGTTAGTTGTTATCTTATATGGTGACAAATTAACTGTCAAATTTGAATATATTGATGCACATTATAATTTTACACGACTAATGGAAAATACGTGTAAATATTTTTAATAAATCGCTTTAAAAATTATCGAAATCGAGTTTTAAATTTGCTGTGTTTTAATATATAATTTCAATTATCATCCGAATTCAATTATGTTTAGTTCGATAAGGAAAATGATTTTTATTTTTATTTATTGCGTGCAAAGATTAACAATGATTACGAGCATGACTATGACTGACTGAATGAATGAATAAGAAATAGGGAGGAATTAGGGGCCAGAAGTAGGGGACAGACACGGAGGGAGAGAGCGATAGCTGTCTCGCTTACGAGTTGGTAATTAAAACTTGTCTGTAATTAAAGATAAATGTTACAAAACAGTTTAAAGTGAATGTTATGTCTATCTATATATACATTCTATGCATAGGTAACCCTCGTCGATGCATTCCTGATTTTGTTAACGCAGCGTTTGCGAGACACGTAAAGGTAAGCGAATATTAGTTAAAGTGGATCTACTCTAACGTTTTAAGTTGATTATTGAGAGTACAACATAGAGCATAGACGATAGAGTTTTGATTATATAGTTATAAAGATGATCATAGAGAACATAACGTACACATAATTATTATGGTGTTTGAAAATTTAACCGTAAGTTATAGTTTAACTATAACTTTAATTTGTAATTTTAAAGTATAATTTCATTTTGACATAAGCTTTAGGAAACTTAGAATATTTCATATTATTGTATTGCCATTCGAAAACCATTTCAAGACAAGTATGTTTTTTGCATCTTGTTTTGCCATTGCTTTATGTTAAACGTATGAAAAATAAACATAAGTCATAAATATGCTATTCTGTTATATACTGAATGCTGAAATATTCCTTATATAGTGTAGTACTGTATATGTGTTATGCTACTCTTGTGCCATATATTTCATTTTTAAAGAGTGAACAATTTTCTTTGTAAGCACTCGAGAATCAAGTTTTTTCTATTTGTTATTTTCCTAAACTCATATATTCATCTGTTCTACTGTTCAACTATTCCACTGTTCATCTGTTCATCTGTTGTTCACAAACATTCATACGTTGAAAGGTTTCGAGTGAATGCGGTAATCCTGCGAGTCGTTATTGTATGACCAATACTGACGATAAGGGAGATATTATTCGCAATTGTCGTATCTGTGATTCGAATCATCCGAAGAAGAGACATCCGCCATCATTTCTGACAGATCTGAATAATCCGAATAACGTCACGTGTTGGATATCGGAGTTATTCACTCAACAAACAGAAAATGTCACTTTAACTCTAAGTCTGGGAAAGAAATACGAATTAACGTATATAAGTCTGCAGTTTTGCGCCGATAAACCTGATTCGATGGCTATTTTCAAAAGTATGGATTATGGCGAGTCTTGGCATCCGTTTCAGTATTATTCGAGTCAATGTCGAAAAGTTTACGGAAGACAAAACAGAGCTGCTATCACTAAAGGTTATACTTAAATGAATTTAACATAGATATGCGATATATTGTATCTATTCTGTATCTATGCATATGTATTGATCAGCCAACGAACAGGAACCACTTTGTGCAGACTCCAGCACTGAACCGATTCCTGGCGCTAGAGTTGCGTTCAGTACATTAGAAGGCAGACCATCAGCTTATGATTTTGATAACAGTCCTGTATTACAAGACTGGGTCACTGCCACTGATATAAAGATTGTGTTTAACAGGTTTGTTAAAATTGTAGCACACATTCATTTTCGCTAATAATTAAAACAAATGTTCGCGTAATAAATAGAATAAATGGTTGGATTACTGAGAATTCATTGGATCAAAATACAGGCGTATTGAGCAGTGAAAATTCAACAGATTCTAATTTATTAACAAAGTCAGCGGAAAACTTTTATTATGCAGTGTCTGATCTCGCTGTTGGTGGCAGATGTAAATGTATGTCTTAAACACTTACAATGCTTTCGAGTAGAGGTCTGCAGCCGTTAGAACTAAAGTTTTAATCGAAGTTAGTTTAGAATACTGTAATAATGCAAATCATAATAGCATATGATTATGCATATGCTATTCCATACACAATTTAATTGATGTGTTCACACATTTATTGTCACATCTGAGGCTAACGCCAGTATTGTTGTATTGATTGTTTATGATCGATATAACAAATAATTAGGAGCTTATAGTTTAAGATTAGTCACATAAACGGTTGTATCGCACCTCAGGTGTAAAAGGTTGTGCGCAGTTAACTGAAGGGAAGGACGCGTCTGCAACGTCTGCAACCACTAACTTAATTTACTCATAGAAATTCAAATTTAATTTATTTACTCGTTAACTGAAGCTTATTTTTTAAAATGATGCAGACCACTACTCACACAAATTATATATATTAATTCATTCATTTAATTACATTTGTTTTATATTTAGGTAATGGACACGCATCCAAGTAAGTGTTACGCCATTTTTCAATTATATTTTATTTCTTATACTAAACTAATTTATACTGAAATCTGTTTCAACCGAAATAAAATAAATAAGCTTTAAAATGATCGCAAGTCATAGTAAATCTTTTACTTAATTGTTTCATTAAAACTGAGCAACAATATTACAGTAATATTAGTATAGTATTAAACATTGTATTATTTTAGTTGCAAATTCAGACAACCATTTATTCGTTCAATTATACTATATTAGGATGTATTTAAAGTTTTTTAAGAGTAATAGTCAAAACAAAACTTAATTTTTTAAATGATTTCAAGGCTTTAAAGTCATGTATGATAAAAATAGACTAACAGTGAGGTTATAATAGATTTAACGATTTCATTGCGTGTTTCATTGTATTTAATTATACGCTATAAACTAATAGCTAATTAACTTTCTAGTAAATCGAACTGATTTAATACTTATATGGCGCATACAGTATCGCAATCTTTAAAATAGAGTATTGTTAACCCACAGGTGTATCCATAATAAAGACAGCCAATTGGTTTGTGATTGTAAGCATAACACCGCTGGACGAGACTGCGAAAAATGTAAACCATTTCACTTTGACCGTCCTTGGGCTCGAGCCACCGCTTACGAAGCTCAAGAATGTGCGCGTAAGTTATTGGAGATTTTACTGATTTTTATTTTAATTGTGATTTAAAAAAAATGGAATGAAATCATGTAAAGTGTGGTGCTTTGCCACCAACAAACTAGAAAACTTCCCCAGTTTTCGTGTTGTACTTTATTAATGGTATTAGTATTAGAACGGAGCTGTCGTTACTATAGGGTCGAGTAATGTAATGAAAAATATATCGGAGTAACAGTGTGTGAGTGTTTGGTGTTTGGTGTGAGCTGAGGTGTGAGCGGTGAACGAGAAAGCGGCGCACAGATGAGAGAGAGAGAGAGGGAGAGAGAGAGAGAGAGAGAGAGAGGGAGGGAGAGAGAGAGAGATGAGAAATTGAGCAGAAAAGCCAGGAATGTATAATAAAAGATTTTGAAATCTACCTCAATAGTTATACGCCCTTTTCTATTGAATATTTGCTGAATTGAGCTTAAAAGTTGAATAGCAATGGACAACATAGTAGACAACATTTGCACTGCATTTTGTCAAATATCTTAAACGCATTTTCCTCTCTTTTTGGTATCTTTTCAAATCGATATGGTTCTAAGCGCTACTGACCATAGCATTAACAATAAACTCTATTGTGTCAAATATTCTTTTGATTTTTAAAAAATATTTCATCGATTGATCGCATATCACAGCGATTTATTCATATACCAATCTATAGTTTAACAACATATTTCAATTTGTTCTGATTGCTAGCGAATCTCATACATCTATTGATTTCATAATTTAAAATTCAGTTAATCTACTTTTCTTATACTACTCTATAAGAGTAACTGTAACTCTATGTGCTGTCCTTCAAAATTACGTTCACATTTACCAGACACTCTGTCTGTGTCTGCAATTGTAATTAGCGCTTACAAAATATGTCACATATCCCACAGATGTTCATTCAGATTACTCTAAAATGATATAATATTTTAATATTAAATTACAATATTTATTAGATAAAGTGGATTTTTAAAATTAGGTGATTTATTATTAATTGAATATTTTTATACACTTTTTCTAATAAATATTGTAATTATCTTAAATTCAATAACGGATGACTGAATTTGGTGTAAATGTAGTTTGCATCTTACGGTTTTGTATTACAGTAACGTCCGTAATGTGTTTGCTCTTAGAATGTGTTCGGAACAACATTTCTGGATTCTTTATTTTTTATTTTATAAATACAATATACAAAGTATGATTTTTATATGAGTTAATAATCCGGAATCAATTCTCAAGTTAATTTTTTTTGCTGCAAATTTAATTCATGAAAACCCACCGATTGATTATACGTTTTCAAATACAGAATCGGAATTAACGAATTCTTATATAATCTCAGAATCGGATTTTTAAATGATTATTCAAAATAAAATTTTAAAACTTATTTTAAATATAGTATGCTTAACATATTTATTGCTAACCGATGGAATTAGTTTTGTTTTCGAAAAATAAGTTTTAGGTAAAAAATTCCCCTCATTCATACATTCTATTGAAAAAATTACACAATCTTTGTCTTAAAAAGTTTAATTTTTATAATTATGTTATAAATTTTAAGACAATCGAGAAAAATTGAATTTAAAGTTGTAAGTACTGTAATATACTGTTCACACCCAGTTATACAGTATATGAGTGCAATAACTGGACAGTAGTATCAACTGAAGTTTATGTAGTAATATCCAGATTTGGTATTCTTATTAATTATTTATAAACGCATAATAAAAAATTAAATTGAAATATTTCAGAAAATTCACACGTTTGGTGATTAAGCTCTTTATTTAACGTTTCCTTCTATTTTAATACTTTAAACGCGCTTTATGTTTGCATAGTGTATTTACATGATAGTTTTAATTCCTTAAACGGTGAAAGCATGAAAAGTTCGTAAACCTCTTTTGTCGCGGCAACTCAAATATGAGCACTGACTGGAGGTGAAGGGGAAGAAAAATTTGAATGGATATATGAATATAAAGGACCAAAACGAACATACGCTTTTAGAATTTCTTTATGATTTGATATATTTATTGCTAAAGTAATTTTTAGTCATGAATGAACATCTTATTAAATAAATACACTCAAACAAATGTACTTTACTTTTATTGTACTGTTACAGTACAGATGCATATTGCTATTCATATAACTTTATTTAATGATCAAATAACTAATTAAATAGAGATAAACACAATAATTTATTTAATATTTAATAATAAAAATTATAATAATACAGTACCATATTTAGTGACAATTTATTTCGATTATTTTGCAATAATCTTTAGCGCTTGAAATGTCAAACAATCCTTATCTATGCGTCAAACAGAAGCGTATGCTTTAGAGCAGGGTTTCCCAAGGTATGATGGTCTAGGAAGGGTCTCTTTTCTGATTTTTTCAAAATTCGAAGGGAGGGGGGTAAACTCATCGGATTTAAACGACAATTTTTTACCAAAAACGTATTAAAATTTCCTATTTATTGCGTCCTTGAACTTTCAAAATTTTGGGGAGGGGGTATACGGGGGCTAGACCCCCCTCTTGGGAAACCCTGCTTTAGAGTCCTAAATTAGAGTCTTAAGTTAAAGTTCAAGCTATTACTAAATTTAAAATCTCATAGTTATTGTGTCGGATAACCATTCGGGTTTATCAATTGGGTTGCTTATCGAATCGGATTGTGTTAAATAGTCTTAAAATAAAACTGATAACCCGATAAAAAATCTTTATTTTGTTTACGTAATGATATTTGAAAGGTTTTTATTTCTATTTTTGTATCGAAAAAATTTTGTACATTAAATACTGTATGTAAAAATATGAAAATATATGAATGTAAATACTGTAAAACTTAAATTCTTTAGAAAAAATATAAAAATAAATGTTAAAATAATATTATAGGAAAAAGTTGATTTAGAAAAAAAATTGGGTGCGCAGTTTACAAAGGGGCAAAAATTAAGCAATAATTAAGAAAAAAGTTAAAAATTTTCTTAAAGTGAAGGTTCACGCTATGCATGGGGTACACAGTAATTAATGGTATTTAATTTCTTATCCTATTATCAAGTTTTCGGGTTCCAATTGATTAAATATTTTTGATGTCTGTAAATAGAATTGGGATAAATATTAACGGAAAATATTTTAAAATTATCAACTAATATTTAATGTATGTATAAATGTTGTCAATAAAATGCCCTTTTTGAATATTTTGTTGTTACAAGATATTGGACAAAATATCCCACCTTTATAAGTACCCATTAAATTTTCCAGAGATTCTAGACTCATTTAAAACCATATCTTTATTCCATAATTTATTTAAAATGAAGATTTTTAATGACTCTGTGACTCTTTATAACGATTTATATTACATTTTATTTTCTAGAATTTCAGAATTTTTTCAGAATTAGTCTATAATTACAGTAAGAATTACATGTTCACATCGATCATCAATAAAATTGTAAAATAAAATCTCTGTTTAATTTTTTGTTTTATTCGGCATTTAACATTTAAGTATTGTTTTATTGATTTACTATAGAATTATGACATATTAATGCTTAGATTATGATTACAATTATTTTCATAATTTTAATCATAATAATTCCGTATTCACTAATTAACTTAATCTTTAGATGTTAGATATTGTTTCTAACAATTGTGATTTAAATAACTTGAGTTTGAAAATGTTAGCAATGTTTGAACATATGTGGGCCTCACGTGATATTAAGCCCTTTTAGTCATAATAATTTGGTTGTATTTACATTAAATAAATATTAGATAATAAATATAAAGCAAATAGTATAAACAATTGGGTTATTCAAGTGGTGTTCTTCTTTATACCGACCACATTATATACGGTATAAAAAAGTACGTTTACATTCATATTCTAGTAGATTAATACATACCAATATATTAGTGATTGAAAATATTTAGTTTTATAATTCCATAATCGTTTCGTTTCTGTTACCGTTCCACTACCGGTAATAACATAATTACAAACTCCATTACCGTCCCATTACCGTGAGTTTTTTCAATTCCACTACCGTTTCACTCATACCGTTTCGTAGCTAAAAATTTTTAACTTTTTCCTTGACTCATTTTATTCAGAAATGTTTCAAGTATTACAATATAATTTAGCTTTATAATTGATTGTCTAAAAAAATTATTTATTATTTTTTTGTTTATATCTTTTAATTTCTAACAAAATTTGCATATTTAAAAATTATTAAATTATTATTTAGTATTTGATTTTATATTTTTGAAATTTAACAAACAAAAAAAATCACTATCGTTCTTCTACCGTTAGAAAAATTTCGGTACCGTGCCATAACCTTGTTGAAACTAAATCACCAATTCCACTACCAGTTCCACTGTAATGGAACTAAATTTTCAATCACTAATATACATGTATATTATTATTTAAACCCATTTTGGATTTATTAATTAATTTAAAACTTCAAAAATACGTAAGGACGGACGGACTTAAAAGTATATGCTTGCATTCTCTAAAACAAAAGTGTTTCACATTATGTTATCAAGTAATAACTAGTTTAGAGTTAACTGAATCAATATAATTTAAATCGAAGAATCAAAATGATAACATCGTTATAAAATTACATTAAATAAGTAAATTTAACGCATGCTTGACTAATATTTTATGGTAATAACATACTAGAAAACAAAAATTAAAATTAATTGAACGATAAATTCTAGAATTTGATTAATAATTAGAATGTTTTAAGTAAACTGGAATTGAGTGATGAACATGAAAGATAAACCGACATGTACTACAAGAAATTGAACATTACTGACACAACTGAGTATATAAAGTGCTTTATAAGCCATATTTAACGTTTTGATTGTGAAAATGTTCGTTAAAAAACTGGATTCTCCTCCTTTGGCGCCATCGCTACTGGATATCTAGTTAAATGCCTTACCTTTTGTAAAATAGTGGTACTAAAAGTTATAGTGAATTACTTGTAAAATATTTTTTCCTGAATAAATTAAAGCATTATGATTGTCCGATATCAAGCTGTGTTTATAACACCCAATCTTAACTCAATACTATATGTCAAAATTGAATGTCTGTACGAAAACCGCGTCTCAGATAACTTGTTTTACTCATGCTTATGACTACAATTTTTTGATTAGAGCGTCATTTCTCGCTTTCAAACATATAAAGGATTACATTTGAGGGGTTGAGTCACTATAAACTATGCCCAGCTCTGTATCTTTACTATAAAATGTTTTCTAATCATATTCGTACCTCTCGTGTATGTGGGATACCGTCGCACACCACTGGAGTCAAACCTGGAAGCGTTTGAGCTATGATTTTGGAATCAAAATTTTATATGAATACAGTTACTATAATATGAAACTACAACTGAGTCGTGATTATGTTTTGTGCCAAAATGCTGCACTTCCTCCAGTCATTCAATTATATTTACAGGGGTTCCACACTTGTTATGATACTCAATATTAACGCACTATTCTATTAACCAAAATATTAGTAACAATTCTTAAATTTAAGTTTACAAATACAGACCGGTTTTATAGTATAGAAACGATTACGTCATACATAAATCCTTTTATGTTTTCCATATAAATGAAAATCAAGAATACTGTAAGATTTGCGTTTTAAGAATTGATTGAGACGCCAGCTTTAAATTACATGGAAAATTTATGTGTTATTTGGAAAATTGACAATTTATGTAATTAAAGCTTAACATTGAGAATTCTGATGAAATATAAGTTTATAAATAGTGATGCAAACGTTGGAAAATGCAGAAACTCTTAATACTGACTTTAACGATGCACTCGAGCGCTGAGATGAAAATGAAGCTCTATTTAAGTAAAAATTAAAGCGGTTTCGGATACAACATATACCATCCGAGACAAACCGAAATCTTAACGATTTTAAGCTATCGAGTTGAATCAAAAAGAAGTTTAATCCCAAACAGAAACGAGTTCTTATTAACACCGGATTAAACCGATAAGAAATCCGAAACAGTTTTAGTAGAAATCGAACCCAAAACTTTAAATTATAAACCATTTATGTTAACTTTTTCCACGACATATAGTTTGATTTGATTTAGTCTTCTATTAATTTTAAAAATTAATAAAGAGAAATCAAAAGGTAATTTTGAAAATATTAAATAAAATGTGATAATTAATTAGATAAATTATTTCTAATGACAAATATTAAGTATAGTTTATTCGATTTTTCGGAAGAAAAGTAAAAGTAAAAAATATTTTAAATTAATCTAAATTGTATTTTATTTAACATGCAAATTTAAAAATCAAATATTTTTGACTTTTTTTTACAAAAAGCTAAACAACATTAATTTTATTAATAAAATTTCGCGAAATAACACATCGGGAAGTAAAAACTAAAAAATTTTTAAGAAAAATGAAAATAACAATACACATAAAAAAGAAATGACATCATATGCTCTTCTAAAGTTTAGAAATGAATTGAAAATAATAGTAATAAATCTTAGTACTGTAATAGTTTTATTAATCTTACAAAGAATGTAAACATATCCGTTTTTAGAACTATTATATTCGCATATTGTTGTGTCTAATCTTTTTAATTAACTTCATTTTCAATTCTGTAGACTCATAGTAATTTAATGGTTATATATATGGGTTTTTATTAAAATTGTTATTAACGTGTTGTGTACTGTTATGATCTTACTTATATGCTGATATAGTTTTCCAAATTATTATAGCAAATATTAACATCTAATAACAAGAGTTTATTTTCTTTCTTTCACTGAGCAAACATTGTTTCCAATAAAACATAATAATATGCCTTTCTCTGCGTTAAAGTATATTAAAGCAAATGTTACTTTTGGTGTTAAAGTAATCCATTTAATTATAGTCACATTCTTATGTTAATAATATTATTGTTTTATATTTTAATAATGTATAAATTTCACTCAAAAATGCCATTTTTATATTCAAACTCTTGAATCCGAAAATGTGTTATCAATATAAAGAACGGAATATTCTTTACATAATAGTATTAGTGAAACAAATACAATAAACCGAAAATAGTCTGTAGTAATAAATGTGATGGTATCCAATAGTGAACGCATGTTTGATTACTATTAATCGAAGTAGACTTCAAGCTAAGCTATTTGTATTATTTCTATTATTTGTATTATTCTTTTACTTGTTGTTGCTATCGCTATGCATGCTATCGTTAGAATATAAAGAACTGAAACTTACGAACAGCATTACCTTAATTCAATAACCGAGAAACGGTGAAATTAAAGGTTTTATTGGTTGGAATAAATTATTGCTAAGTTACAATTATTGCTCTTAATGTGACATTTCTTAATTGATTTAATACGACATAAATAAGGAATTTGCGCGTTTGTTGGGTCCTAACACTTAAGTCTTACGAATTAGTTGCGAGTATCGCTACTTTATGTTTCTCCATAACTAATACATAATAAAAATAAATGGTCAAATTATTTTTTATTCTTCAGAGTAAACTTCAGATTTCATATTAAGATCACACATTGCTGTAATTTTCTGAATACAGTATAACTACCGTAATAATTTATTCTATTATTTTTGATCACTTTCCGATTCATTTCACAAATTTTTTGGTCTATATCTTATGCGTACACTATTTTAAACCATGGTTTGTGCTTTGGTTGGAAGTTTATGGGTTGAGCTGTTTCTGCGTTTGTGAAATCATTCGATATTAGGCAATATTCGAAATTTAAATTGTCATATGGATTAAGAAACTAAAAAGTTTGAACTATAGTTTAAAACTAGAACGAACATTATAAATACACTCAGTTTGATTTAAACACAATTTAGTGCATTCGATATTTTGACATTATTTTACATTTTATTTACAATATTGATTCTATTGATGCCCAACAATATTATTATTTTTTAAGCAAATATTACTTTTAATTTATATTATTCCACCGAAAATTTTTTATAGTAGCTCTTAATCATTCATAATTGTTCTGATTATAGCTAAAAAAACGTTAACTATAATAACAACACTCACTCATAAGCAAATTGTATGACTTCAATCAAAAAGTTGCGCAAACCAGTAGACAACATATTTTCTGGCATTCGGACAGACAGATTGATATCCAAATTCAATATCTGAATACAAAGTTAGCTAATTATCACTGATAAAAATTAGTTTTACCGTAAATTCAACCGTAAATCACAAGATTAAAATTATATGCTAAAATAATATTTTTATTGGTGCGCAGAGTATTTGAAGGTTTAATTTTTTTTAAAGTTTTAGATTTCTTGATTTTTTATGTGGTAATTTTATCCATATTTTTAAGGGTCAATGCTGGTTTACATAGATTCCTCCTTTGGTAGTTATATTTTATAGCAAAAAAAACAAAAATAACATGAATGCCGAAAATACGCGATTTTTCTGTACAGTAAGTAGTTTTGTCAGTCTATTGTGGTTTTAGTTTCGTTAAGGAATTGGCTAACTTGCGAGTCTCATTCGCATTACTCTTAGCATTAGGGAAGCGTTTGACAAATGGTTGTGTTATCAAAGTAACGTATCTCGCATTTCTTTGCAGATAACGTTCTGTGACACCTAAGAACTAGTAAATCAAAGCATTCGTTTCTGTCAGACTCTTAGCGCTGAAAATTTATTTTTTTCGAAACGCAAACATTTGTTTAAACTTCGTTTGGCATTAAATTATAATTTTTCCAATACTGTACTGCGTAGATACTACTAAATGATGGTCACTAGCTGTTACAGCTCACGTTTATTTTACATTACAGCTACAGTACCATATAATTCATTAAAACACAGTATAAGTTATTAACAATATTTTCGATAATATTTTTACTATATTTTATATTTTGTGTTAGTTATATACGTTCAAAATGTTATTTAGTATTTAAACAATCAAATTATGTTTTTAACTGAATTAGCGCTGTTTATATTTGTGATTAAAAAGTTCAATATTTCACTAATCAATTAACAGATAATGCCAAAACATTTTATATAGGGTGCCATAAGAGGGTGAGGGTGTGGTAAACTTCATAATTTTTAACATTTCTAGAATATTTTTTATGTTTCTTGATTTTCTATAGCAATTTTATAAATTTTGTTAGTGATTAATAAATTTTTAAATTAAATGTTTTTGGAGCGAACGGTTTTATTCGATGGTTAACCCAAAGCTAATTTACATTTTTGTCATAGGAATAAATATCTCTAGAGTAATTAATACAATAGAGAATATACAATATTATATAATCATATTATGTTATTAACGACTAGTGTACATAAACCCAAATTTGAAGCCAGTATAACAAATATGACTTAAACTAAGGTTCAATTGTCAAGATTTTATGTTAGAGAAAACACTTATTGTTTTACCGCCTTAAGCAAAACTACCACCAACGATGAAAATCATATTAACAGTTTTAAAATAGATACTTTCAAACTTTCAATGGGTCTAAACATTTTGTACTTTTTGTTTATCGCATGTTATCTATTAAGTTATTCTATAAAATTAGTTTTGCGATAAAATTTAGGTGCAACTAAATATTAAAAAATACCGTATAAGTTCCATTTGGAATATTATCAATCGTATCAAAAATATGTTTATGTAGGCGTTTATTGTACAGTATATAAAACTTTTAAAGTATCATTTTATGAATATATCGATGATATAACTTTTTGTATTGTTTCGTGAAAAAACTGGCCATTAAATAATGAATTATGAATCGTTCGGGTTTTTAATAACTGTATAAGTTTGAAGCATTTCAAAATTATAAAAGTATGCGCACTAAGGTTAACACGTATGTACAGTATTTTAATTGATTTGTAGCCTTTAAAAAATCTTGAAAGAACAGAGTTTTGTGCATTTTTAGTTTTAACAATTGAGGGTTGAATGTCGCGAATTAATGTTTTCATGTATTTTTTTTAACTGTGTTCAATTAAAACTTATTAACATAGCCTAACATTTTATGGAAATAAAAATCTTCTATAGTTTGTTAATAAAAATATTAGAGTTTAAATAAATCAAATTTAACAATAATTTATTTACCGGTACATATTTATACATATTTGTTGAGTTTGTACATATTTTTATGTATTTAAAAATTTTCCATTTTAAAAGAAATATTAAGTTTTTTAACATTTTATGAAAGGGTTTGAGTAATTTTTAAAAAAATTATTTTAAACCCGATGAGTTTTCATAATCCCGTGATATTTTACCAAAATTGTCTTAAATTCTATGAGTTAATGCGTATTAATTTAGAACTAAATTGAAAGCATTTCGATAAATTGTTTGCTTTTCAAATTGTGTGCTTCCTTTTCCCAGATCTTTCCTTTTTCCAGAAATCCGTTTGCCAGAGCACAAATTTGACTCTAAATTGAGATAACTTAATCCAATTGAAATACATGAAACTATTCAAATGTTTATTTAAAATGGGTGATGTTAGGTTAGGTTAGTTTAGACTTTGTTAGTTTGAGTTAGCTTACATATGGGTTAGGTTAGTAATATTTTCTTTTATATCTAATTTAATATTTTCAATGGATATTAATATATTTTTGAGTAAATCTTGTGCCTCTGGGAAACGGTATTCTGGCAAAAGGAATTTTTGGAAACGGAATGTAATCTTTAAAATAGGCTTCGAATACTATTTTACGTGATCAATATTCACAAATTAAATTTTAAAGATAGAATAGCTTTATGACACTTCATAACTAATAATAAAATTCTTACTTGAGAATAATTTTTGCAGTGGTAAGAATTTTATTAAACAAAATAAATGGCAGTATCAGTACATTTATTGCTAATGTCTGAAAAAACTATTCATAATAATTACTAATTATTTGTTTTGTATATGATTGACAAATAGCATGCAATTGTAATCTTCACGCTCGTAAATGTCGATTTAATATGGAATTGTATAAACTTTCGGGAAGAAAAAGCGGAGGAGTTTGTCTGAAATGTCGTCACAATACTTCAGGAAGACATTGTCATTATTGCAAAGAAGGTATAAGTTTTTCTTAATTTTATATATTATATTGTTTGCCAATAATGTTGATCAATAAATCCTGTTTACAATTTAATAAGTTTTCAAAAAGTTTTAATGTTTATATTTATAATTAAATTTTTTAGGTTATTATCGAGATTTAACGAAACCGATTACTCATAGAAAGGCGTGCAAACGTACGTAACATTTAATGAATTTCGATTATTTGTTTAATAATTTTGTTTGAACTTATAGCATGTGATTGTCATCCGGTCGGAGCATCTGGAAGAACATGTAATATAACTAGTGGTCAATGTCAGTGTAAGCCAGGCGTTACTGGTTTGAGTTGTAATCGATGCGCTAAAGTAAGTAATTCTACTTATCGTTTTTTATTTTACATTATTAAGATTTTCTGAAATTAACATTTCACAGTTCAAACCCATCTAATATATACATTTGATTTTGATTTAGGGTTATCAGCAATCAAGATCACCAGTTCAGCCATGCATAAGTATGATTCATTTTTACTTATTCTATGTTATTTTAATTAACTTTTTGATTTTTGTTATTATTAACCTTAATGTTTATGACTGTCAATAAAATAGATTCTTATTTTTAATCAAATTTAATCTATAACTGAGTGCCTAAAAATTAAAAACATTAAAAATAGAGTTGTTTCTCCTTATCTTACGGCCATATTGTTGTAAACACTTATATAATTTAAAAAATAATTTTAAAAAAGTCAGATGGTATTGGATTTGACATTTTCGTATAGATGTTCATATGTAGTATTTTTGACAATTCAAATTTTGATTGTAATATTTATTTGTAAATAAACTTTTTTAGGATATTATTTGTTATAATAACTTTGATCTGTTTATTTTCGCGCTGATAAATATTTCAAGGAATGAACTCTATTCGCACTTACACTGTCCACAGAATGACAATCGCTTGCCGGTTAAATAGAGAAAACTTTTAAATATATTTACGCATTTATTTTTTAATAAAATTTTATTATAGAAGGGAATTTTTATTTTATACTGACAAAATAAGAATTTCTATATAATATTATTTATGGTTGTTTTTATAATTTCTAAAATATATATTTTTAAAATTATTAGAAATACCTCAAAATAATGATATATCGTTTTCATCTGTTGAAGCGACTTCAGATACTGGTAAGTTTATGACTACTATTATGTTATTAGTAAATGTAGTTAAACTTTTATATACATAGTTTTAAAATATATTTATAATTATAAAACTTTCATTATTTTTATCGATAGCATAAATTAAAGTTCAGTTAACCTATGTTTGTTTATAAATGAATTTTGTGCGTATTAACTTGTTTTGATTGTTTCTGTCAGTTTTAAGTGATGTTTTCTTTCAATCTTAAGTTTTTTAATCCTTATTCAAAAAATATTTTTAGTTCGATTAATCTATAGATCTAAAACCAATCTAAAACCGTTTCATATTTCATTCACTATTGCTTAGTTTAAAAATTCTAATGCATTTATAGTTAAAAATTGAGACTAGTATTAATATTCGACAAAATATGCTTCATTTTTTATTTTAGTTTCTGTTGATGTCGAAAATTTATTCTCAGAATATGAAGCAATATAATCAATTACAACCAGAATATGAAAGAAGAATCTATTAAATGTTTTATTTTAATTTGTTTTAATTTTAATTTGATATATATATATTAAGTTGAATATTTTATTCATAAAATAAACAAAATTTATAAATTAAAGATTTATATTTTACTCTCCTTAATATTGAAATTGGGAACTTCTTTCACATTTCCAAAACACCTTTTTTATAGCTAAAATATACCTATTAAACTACAAATTCAGATTGAGTTTTGTCCTCTTACTAGAATAAACTGGTAAAATTTTAGCAGTTAAACCTCGGAAGGTTAGGGACTATGGCCTCACAAAGTGAGTTAAAATATTCTGTATATATGTAAATTTTTATAACACAATAACAGTTTGGGTGAATATTATATAATAATCAAATAATAAAGTTGGGTAATACCAAACTAAATATTGTTAAATTCATTCGAACTGTAAATAAATTGACAATAGTTTGCTAAATATTTAATAAATTATATAATTTTATATATATTGATATCACTAAATAATGTAATATTTATAACACAAAACACTGTGTATGTTTAAAATTCTTATAAATAACAAAATATATCGCATACAGTGGCCATACAAAATATGGTGCTTTATTTTGCAATATACGCAGATAATCGAAAATACAGATGGATAGGCTTTGGATAGTGATCGAGATTTTAATAAGAGAGCAGAATGATATTGTTGTTAAGTTATGCGTCGATGAGTGGATATCCCATGGGCTGATGGCTAGCACTGAGAGCATAATTCAGTAGAGTATCGCACTTGTAGTTAACGTGGAAATTAACGAAAAAGCAATATAAGAACGTTACTGTTATAGAGTCTGTTACGCTATACCGTATACGCTTAGGAGGAGTTTCGAGTTAGTTGTTTATAGTTTGGATAGTTTGGTGTTGGACTGTTGCTCATATTGAGCGGATTGTTATAGCTATAGCTACTGCATCCACAGCAGTAATATCAGCATCAATTTAGTTGGTTGCTTATCTCTCCTCACTTCTCTATGAGTCATACATTAGACCAATTTGGGGATCATTTTCTAACATTCCTCATATTAAAGAATAGTGTTCACAGTTTTTGCAACGGCAATATTATATCTTTCTGCCACACATTTACCCTCATTTTTCATCAATAATATCCAACAGTGCGTCCAAACTTATAAATACGCAACTATGCGTTAAGAGTTAGAGTTAGAGTTAGCTATGCTATGCTATGTTATGCTATGTGATGCTATTCCACACAATTCTCTACAGCACTCTTATGCTCTCATATGCTCTACAGTATAACAGTAATGTTCAAATAGCTTTTACGTTGATTTTCAACTTAACTACAATACTGTACTGCGATGTATAGTAGTATGCATTATATTACGCATAGCTAGTATTAGCCCATGGGATACACTCTCATCAATGCATAAGTTAACACAATATCATTCAACCGTGATATTAAAATCTCAATGACTTACCGAAATCCCTTTTCCAATATTTTGCGCGAATTCTCTATTTTGGTCAATATTTTACGCGTACACTGTATATAGAACTTGAATATGTCAACAAACTTATAAATATTATTATTATCATTATTATTATTATTATTAATGTTATTCTGTTCGACATATTAAACAAGTTAAATAAATTTTCGCCTCAAACTAAATATTCAAAGCAAATAAACATATTTTACTAGACTATCTTAAATTAAATAAATTATATAATTAACATACTTTATACATCTGTAGCGCTATATTTCGATATACAGAGGTTATAAATTATTCAACACATTTATATATGCATTTAATTATGTGTTGAATTTTTTTTACCAGTCAAATCAGTTTAATTTAGAATATAGTGATAACGAAATTAATCGATTCTGAATATAATGTGTATTTAGTGTATTTATGAAACCTAAACTTAAATAATTAATTCTATACTTATTTAATAATTCTGAGAATTTATAAACAGTATAATCCGATAAATTTCGTAATAATTGCTTTTGTTTACCAGAGAATTGTTTTTTAAAAATCTTAAAAAAATTTTGAATCTTTAAAAAGTATGTGATCATTGGGTAAATTTTTTGAGTAAAATAAAAAATTTATTTGAGATTTTTATAGTTTAAAAATATTTTTATTTTTTGCTTTGACAGTTTTTTATTTTTATTTTAAACTTAATTTAACTAAAATGACTTCTATAATATTTACATTATTACATTTTATTGTAGTAAATGTGAATTAGACATTTAGGATATTTTCACAATTCTTCAATTAATACTTGATTTTAATATTTGTGGACAATTTGTGTCCATTTCCTAAAATTATACGTTTTGTAGGCATAGTAATAAACTTATGGTGTTTGTTGAGACTCGTATTATATTTTATTTGATTCGTATTTATATTTGATTTTATGCAATAAAACTAAAACATTCTTTGAAATCAATTAAAATTCTTCGAGAAAATTTGTATAGTTAAATAAATCTTTTGATAAAACAAAATTTTTATGGAATCACTTTAGATAAAGAATTTTTCTCATTACTGATGCCGTATAGATTAATATTGAAAACATAGTGGGGGACAACCAAAGTGTTTGCGATTCCAGGTCAACTCATTGACAAACGGTTTAACAAATTTTTAGCTCAATTTCTCAGAGAAAATACGTGCTATATTTTTAGCAATGTATGTCCGTCCGTATGATGAATTTTTAAACCTATATCAATTTCTTATATTAATAAAGTGATTTGTCATAATGGGTTTGAAACTAATATATTTGTACGAAGTTTGCATTAATTACTAGAAAGTGAGATATCGTTGAGGGTTTCTTACTTTTTCTAATTTTTTAACGGCACCATATTTTAAGAATTATATTATTAATAATTCAAAGTGAAAGGAAAAATAATTTTACAGGATAATTTCAAAATCACGATTATAATCTCAACATTTATACTTAGTGATGTTCGTTGTCGGTCAGATAAAACTTATAAAATCGGAGTTCATGTTCGATCGAACAAAAAATTCTAAGTTATCGTGTAATCGGTAAAATTCGGTTAAGTATCTCACTTGACCAAAACGAACTTTTATTAAATTCAGACTTAAATTGTATAATTCGGTCTGTAGATTAAATTCAGACTTCAACTCAATATTTTGGGTTTAAATTATATTAAAATTATATCTGATTAGAATTAAAATTCTATAGGCATTTTAAATTTCATAAAATGATCAAAAGTTATCAATTTATAAAAAATATCCATTTTCCGTTTAAACATGAGTTAATATTTAGATATATTTTCGGTACAATTGGGTAAATTAATACATTTGACCGAAACTAATTTTTTATTCTCGGTGGTCATATTCGGTAAAATTCTGTCTGTTACCGACATCAAACATCACTATTTATACTTTACATGCTTCATGTATGCAAGATATATCTTAATATATAATATTAAAAATTATCGATACAAGGACTTCGAGTTAGTTTCTTTCTGTAAATATAAATTTAGAAAACAATTAAATTGTGCAGAAAAATGGAAGTTGTTTTCAAAATGCCTTTATTTTAACTATTTTATGAGGAATTTTTAATTAAAAACCTTCTTTACGGATTGAAAAAAGAATTCTTTGTATCTTTTTATTACAATATAAAGTTTCCACATACTGATGGATATGTCATATCCAATAACTCTACATAATCAAAATGAAATAAATTGAGATATTTAATGAACATTATTTTATTGCTGAAAGTTGTTTTATTAATATATTATTAAAGATTTTATTCAAAAAAGTTATGATCTATTTAAAAACTTAGTATAAAATATAGTTTATAACACACATTAAGATCTATCTATAACTAGAATAATCATTGAAGTATTGATATATTTGTTTGAGCTCAATATCTTTAACAATTTTTAAAAATTCATGCAAATAAAACACAGTTAAGAGCTAAATAATATAAATTTTCTTAGATTAGGAAATTTATTTTATAATAAAAATATGATCATATCCTAAAAGTGTTTAGACATAAATTTTATTCAAAAATTTTAACGAAAAACCAGGAATAAGAGTCTTGAATAATTGTTGAGAACATAAAACGCCTTAAACAAAAAATAACATACTCTCTATGCATTTGTCCACAAAATGCTAGATAACCCTAGAATAAAGGATTTTGTGGCACTGTTTTAATCGAAGTAGACATCATGCTTAGATATTTGTATTAAATTTCTACTTGTTGTTGCAATCACTATGCATGCTATCATTAGAATATAAAGAACTGAAACTTACGAACAGCATTACCTTAATTCAATAACCGAGAAACGGTGAAATTAAAGGTTT